>DWTW01000351.1:0-17176 GCA_018246275.1 Papilio slateri
GTGAGGTCGTGGTATTTCACCGGTCGAGCCGGCCCATTCGTGCAACAGATATTGTTGTTGCGGGCTCTACCACTGTTGCCAAACGGGGCTCTTACTTTATGACAACTTTATAATATATCTCTATATCATATAAGTTCGGTGTATAATTTAAAAGAAAGGTTTCGAAAACCAGTTAACAATGTGAAAAAAGTTAAAGTAAGAGCCAAAATGAATCCAATCTCCAAGACAAAGGATACCAGTTTCACTAATCGCATAAACGTACAATGAAATAGTAAAAGAAGCGGCATTTCTACGTGTGTTATTGATCAGGCAATACCTGCGCAGGGCTGTCAAAGCTGGACCAAAGCGCAACTAACATTTATAAATAGACATTTCTTTCGCATAACATATCTCAAACGTTTGAGTTCCTCCATTGTGCAATTCTAAAGTAGGTGACCTTTTATCGCCTACGTCATTTTGCGTTAAATTATTGAAAAGTATGACGATTGTTTAAGAACGTACGTTATAGCATGGTTGTACGATGAACAGAGTAAACTTTTTTTACTCTGTGAAATAATCTAAGGAGACTGACGAACGACGAAAAGCTTCGGCGCTCGCTGTATTGCACGGGAGGGACGTGCGCGGCCCTGAGCATCGTATTCCACGCGAGTCCCATGTTGATTGCCAACCAGATAAAATGGATACACGAATCGTACAAATACCATGAACGTCTTTTATAATAGCTTTTAGTGATAAAATTCCCTATTGCTAATCCGAGAGGATCATACTTAAAAATACTATAAAGTACAGAAATCGCATTTACTACGTCTATCTCTCAAACATTTGTTCGCTGTAGATATTTTTTTTGATCCTATATGGACAAAAGGAGTAAATTAAAAGCGGTTCACCTGATAGTTAGCGACCATTGCTACAGGGATACATAATGACGCGAGGCCATTTTGTCTTCTTTGTGTGAAAGAGAAACGTCATTAAAATAATATAGTGTAGTCACGTGATATGTTTCAATATAAAATTCCTATTTTATGGCGGTACGATGAACAGACACAGTAACATTTAAAACGAAATTAAAGTAATTCAAAGAGTAAACATTATCTTTCTTTTAGAAACACCCGCCGTCCATTATTCCCGCGCACAATGAAAGCTGTAACGCTTTGTGTGGGCGCCATTTGCAATTATGAATACGAGCTGTAACATCTCTAATTATTTATTTTCTTTAATAATTATAATTATTGTTATGCACCAGCGTGCTACGCTTGTCTGTATGTAACAAGGATCTTGTCCGTTTTTTGTCCGACTGAGGGAACTTGTGGTTAGGACAGTAATGTTTTTGCGGGTATGTATTGTATTCTGTCTGAATGAGAATGAGGTATGATGATGCTACTGGATGAGGCAATTGATTGATTTTTGTGGCGATCCTTAGAGAAACCTACCTCAGCAGTCTCAGCAGAAAGACGTCTCTGGGCTGGTTATACTGATGGTTACAATCTTGTCATGCCAGCCCCTAATGTTGTACTTTAAGGTAGTTATTAGATTAACGATTATTATGTTCTTTACTATATTCGCTATCTTTATGTTAAAACAAGTGAAAAAAAAATGTCATAAAAAGTTAAAATCCATCAAACAAAAACGAAAAATTACATCTTGATCAAATTACATATTGAGTAGCCAAAATCGGACTGTATTGTGTATTATTAAAGCGATGAAGCTTCAAATTTAGGCAAATACAAAAAAAATAATCATTTGCGAACGATGTGAGCGCTTTGATAAATGCATTGCGCTGTCAAACGCAGCCTGTTCGCGGGAATTGCATCTGTGCAGTTGACACATTTATTGCCAACAAATTTACGCGCCTAAAACTTTGCACGTGTATTTTATATTCTGCATTTGACTGCACTGATAAAACTTTAAGTATTGAAATTAGTCCATGCATTGATATAATTTTACACTACCTATATAACTGTAGTAATGCACATAGTTTAAAATTAATTTAGGATGTCACAAGCATTATTCACTCTTTACCAACCTTATTAGGTCTCAAAGGTGATAGAAGATGAGCCTATCGTATTACACTGCGCACATTAGCGGGTGAATTTTATACAATGGGAACAGAAACATTTCCTTATCATATTTGATCGAAGTACTCGCGAGTTTAACATTCGCTGCTCACCACTCGGATCCAAGTGAGGCGGGGCCATAGTAGCGGTGCCTCCCACGCGGATCCGAAAAATTGTTTTTTTTTTTAAATCTGGCGTGCTGTGTGCCGAAAAATGATTTTTTTTATTAAAATAATAATAACAATATACATTAATCCATATTTTCAAACATTCATATATGTCAATCAAAATATCGCCTTTAAAAAATTGGCACTCGGCTATTAATTTCATTTATTTCGTAGGCAGTGAATGTGTTAATTGATACATTTTGTATTGTTTTGTCCTCCAGGTGTAGGTTTCTGCGCCGTTATGGTTGCTTTCTACGTATCCTTCTACTACAACGTAATAATCGGTAAGATTTTTTTGTTACTATGAAAATATTATAATATTAAATTTAGGTTTGTGGCAAGGAATAATATCATGAAGTCGTTATTATACCATTTAGGCATTATTATGACAGTATGCTGACATAATTATTACACCACTATTACGGCATCATTATGACATTATTGAAATAGCAGAATTGTCGATCTGGGTACTGAGGACTAAGGGACTTTCACTTATGGTAAGTGCCAACCACCGTGTGACAGGTTGGGCGTTCTACTTCCTGGTGTCGTCGGCGCGGTCCGAGCTGCCGTGGCTGCACTGCGACAACGCGTGGAACACAGATCAGTGCTGGGACGCCTCGCGCTCCAACGCCACAAACCGCACCGACACCCCCTACCAAGGACCGCTATCTCACTTTACACCCGCCTCAGAGTTCTTCCAGTGAGTACTGATTAAAGTCGAACATCCCGCGAAGGTCTGAATTTATTTTTATTTCAATATAAGAGTTAAACAATGTCTACACTATATTCTTTATATAAGAGAAAGCGACAAACGAGCAAGCGGTTCACCCGAAATCAAGTGATCGCCACCCATAGGCATCTGCGACAAGCTAATGAGTTGCAGATTTGTTGCCTATCTTTTAATGGACAGAGAAGGGGTAAACAGAAAAGGAGGTATATAGGCAATCCTGTAAAAGTTATAAATAATTTAATTACACAGTCGAGCAGTATTGGAGATGCAGCATTCGGAAGGACTGAACGACCTGGGCCTGCCGAAGTGGCAACTTGCCGCCTGCCTCGGCGTCGTGTACATCACCTTATATTTATCACTATTTAAAGGCGTTAAAAGCTCTGGTAAGTCACAAATTTAAAGTAGATTCACTAGCAATGGTAACTGCATCATGAGAAAACAAGCCCTTGACAGTTGAATGGCAAAGGATTTAAACGACCTAGAACAAGTAAAATAGGTTTCAATTAAAAGGTCTATAAACAGGAGAGAACTATTAAAAGCTCAGACGAACTCCAATGCAAGAAACTTATTTTTTAATGAAGAAATCAAATGAGTGCGCAAATGACGTTACCCATTACCATCTGAAACTTCCAGTTACTCATGCTGAACACCCAGAAGTATAAATATCACTAATTCTTATCGGTATTCTGTAACGTGATGATTTGCAGAATCTGCCAACTGCTGGGGATGATTGACTTTGAAAATAGCGAGAGAGGTGTGCTCGGAGTATGCAATTTTTTTTTAATTTCTGTCAACCATTCTCAATCAAAGGCAGGAATGCTTTTATCCTTATACTATGCAAGGCATCCCGCCCCTGCTTCACTCAGGTAAATAGATGCACAAAAATGCTGGTAGATGCTTTCTATTGGTGAAAGATTTTTTTATAATCGGTTTAGTAGTTTGGATAGTACAAATCTAATCAATAGTCCTTTTTATATTTACATGTCGCTGATTAATGGTTTCAGGAAAGGTGGTATGGCTGACGGCGACGATGCCGTACGTGGTGCTGTCGATCCTGCTGGCGCGCGGGCTGCTGCTGCCGGGCGCGGCGCGCGGCATCGCCTACTACCTGCAGCCGGAGCTCAGCAGGCTGAAGGATACGCAGGTCTGTTGTTGAGATAGAACCAGTCGCTAAAGTTTTCTTAATATTGACGTAAACGAATTCACTGCCGAAACATCCACAATCCACAAGCCAGGTTTGGGATGTTAAGCGACCGTTACCCATAGGCATCTGCAACAAGCAAATGGGTCGAAGATGCGTTGCCTATCTTTAATGGACAGAGGGGATAGACAGGAAAAAGGATATTTCCTATTCTTATCTATCCCCTCCCTCGTCCAATCCTCTTCCCCTTCCCATCCCATCCTTATTATATAGGAAGGGGAAGAGAACTAAACTTAATCTTCGGGCACCTCACTCATCAGACGAAACTTCAACTTCACTCCTGTCTTTTGTGAGGTCGAGGTATTTCACCGGTCGAGCCGGCTCATTCGTGCAACAGATGTCGTTGAGGGCTCTACCACTGTTAAAATTTTCCTTCCTATTATAAAATTGAGTCTATTACGATATTGGCAGGTGTGGGTAGATGCTGCGGTTCAGATCTTCTACTCCGTGGGCGCTGGCTTCGGGGTTCACCTCTCCTATGCCAGCTACAACACATTCCACAACAATTGCTACAGGTATCTGTTATATTTAATTTTGATACTAACTTAATCCCTAATTGGTATTTAAAAATGGTGAAAAATTATGAAATTAAAATATATTTATTCCACAAACTTGTTAGTACCATAGGTATTACGTCCTGTTCTATAATTCAATTCAAAAGTTGGTACAATGACCTCTAAATTAATTCTAAAAATACATGAAGGTTATTTTTCTAAGTCCAGATATACCCTTCTCACTATTTGCGAATCCACATAGATATTTAATCGTCATTATAGCATTCACTTCATCACATTGGATTTCTTTATTGCAGTTTTATTTATTTATTGATTATCTATTTTTATCAAAATGACACCTCTATCTTTACGTTTTAGTTTTTAAATTGAACAGCTCGTCACAAATTTCAATTTTTCCAGAGATTGCCTGGTTACAACTCTGGTCAACTGTTTCACATCGTTCTTCTCCGGATTCGTGATCTTCACGTACTTGGGCTTCATGTCGCACAAGCAAGGAGTACCTATATCTTCCGTTGCTACTGAAGGTATTCATAGTTTTTAATCTCATTACTCAAAGAAAAGCATTAGTTGTAAAGGAATTAAATGTTTATTTTTCTTCTATAACTGTTCAGGACCTGGGCTAGTGTTCCAAGTGTACCCGGAAGCCGTAGCGACGCTGCCCGGGGCCAGCTTGTGGGCGATGCTCTTCTTCTTCATGCTGATTATGCTTGGACTTGACTCTGGGGTAATTAGTTTGATTCATATTTTTTTAAGTTCTACAGTAAGATATAAACAAAGGAATTGGGAATTTATCTGTGGACTATTGACTTTACCTCTATTTAGAGAAGCTATAAGCAGCAGACTTCCGCTTCTGTGTAGGCTGTGGGATGGGAGGATGTAAGGATGATTCTTAAACTCTATCGCCTTGTATTGACATCGCTGTCTCTGCACCGCGGACGTTAATGAAGAGTTATCTTTCTTCTTTCTTATGTAACGACATGTGCCTAAACGTGACGCTTTTTCATATGTTACTGTCGACTCTCGTCCAATCATTTAATTTTAGCTTAAGAAGTGTTACTTTAATGTGGCAGATGGGCGGTCTGGAGTGCGTGATCACCGGCCTGTTGGACCAAGCGCGCGCTTGCGGGGCCACGCGGCTGCGGCGCGAACACTTCACTCTCCTCGTCGTCTGCGTATCTTTCTGTGTAGCCTGCATCAACGTCACCCCGGTAAGTACCAAAACAACTTATCAAACAATCATACCCAAAAGGCGTCCGTCCACTGCTGGACTTAAGACTTCCTCAAGGATCGCCAATATCGATCCCAAGCCGCCCACATCCAGTGGACTCCCGTAGCTTTGACTATCTTGTCCCCCTATCGCTTATATGCACCTTGTGCACACCCACAAATTATCTGACAGCTAAACGATTTTTATACTTTATGATTTACGGTGCCTAGAGCGCCGTGTCGTGGTATTTCACCGGTCGAGGCGGCCCGTTCGTGCAACAGATGTTGTGGGCTCTACCATTGTATAAATTTCCAGTGATCTGTCGTTGTTCGGCAAAACGGTAAAAATGTTCTATAAAATGACGAATTGATGTATTTCGATGTTGTATTTAGGAAGATACGACGTTTCCACAAAAGACACGAGCTTCATCGATAAGATAGAAATAATATTGTTATGATACTTTCAGATTGCCAAATGATTTCCTGTAGTAATATTATTTTCGTCCTCAGGGCGGTATTTACATGTTTCATCTGCTCGACACTTACGCTGCGGGAATATCTTTACTGTGTTCTGCCCTCTTTGAGGCCCTGGCAGTCTCCTGGTTCTATGGTAAGATTTTTATATACAACTTTTCAGTTTTTATATTATAATATATTTTTTTATTACGTACAACTTTATTGATATTTACGACAGCTACTGTGAATCTGAAATTCAAGGTGGTTTGTTATATAACTAGACTATGGAGATATCTGCAGTTTATATAAATATTAAGTAATATAAATAAATAAATATGTGCTCACGCCCATAACCCAGAGGGGTAGGCAGAAATCGCGTATTTCCATTTCCTCTCTCCCCTTCCTCTCTGCCTTCATCTACGTCATACTCTTTTCATTCATCGGTACTCAAAACTACTACACTACTCGGTTAGTGTGTCATTAATTTGGTCGATATAAGTTCTCCTTTGATGTCTTCTAACAATACTTCCACCCACTTTCGCAACATACATTTATCATGCCCGAACCACCGACCTCATAAAAAATATTAAATCATATCAACTCAATTAATTCGCAATTTTTTGTATCAGGTTTGAAGAGATTCTCGGACGATGTTGAAGAAATGCTCGGCTTCCGACCGGGCATCTATTGGAGAGTGTGCTGGAAATTCATCAGTCCGATATTCATCATTGTGAGTTTACCCATTGAACTTTGACGTGTCGTATTCTATCAAGGATTAACCGACCTTATTCGTGTTATGAGCAGTCCTAACGATATTAGTTTTACTTTAGATTATGAAAAAGCATTTGATAAACCAAATAAAGCAATTATAATCATCACGAGTCACCAAATTTAGACATAGTGTGCTAACTTCCCTATTTAGGTTTTACTTTCGCATTACCGAAATAATTGCAATATATGAATAACTTACTTTGATTGCAGTAGTACCTCTAAGGTCAATTTTATCGCCTACTATGACAGAGTGGTATTACAAAAATCATTTAAATCATGATTTTACAGCGAACATCTACGCTTCCGATTATATAAGTACCTCTTAGTCGCGGTCGTCTCAGCCGATATTCGCCCACTGCTGGATATAGGCCTCCCCCATTGATCGCTCCCCTCCCGCCCTCATCCAGTGGGCTCTCGCAACCTTGACAAGATCATCGATCTATCCTGTGGAAGATCTATCTACGCTGCTTCTGTCGACCTGTACATGGCCGCCGTTCTAGGATCTTACAGCCCCATCGGCCATCCATTCTGCGAGCACAATACTATCTTATCTATCGCCATTTCACAAGATATTATTTTCATGGCCCTTAGTTTCAGAACAGTGCTTATTAAGTGTGGTGTATTACTGTGGAAGTGATCTCCTAGCTAGTTTTATAAATATTTTTTCCTTGTTCTAAGGGTGTGGTGGTGTTCGGGCTGCTCTACCAGCAGCCCCTGCAGTACCAGCAGTACATGTACCCGCAGTGGGCGGTGGTCCTTGGCTGGGGTCTCGCCTGCTCATCAATACTCATGATACCTATTGTCGCGGTCTACAAGATCATCACAACCCCTGGCACATGTCGACAGGTAAATGTGTAATACAGTACGTTGTTTTTTCATTAAAAAAAATAGTTTTAATGATATAAATTCATACATGGGCGAACCTTTTTATAACATTAAAGTAACAGTAAATTTTTAATAGATGGGGCTAGTAGTCTTACAAATCATGGTCTCCAGCCATTCTAGTTTACACATTAACTTGTCTAATATGAATTGTTATAAATCCTTTTTATTTGAAGGCGATCTGTCAATTATTTTGATACGACTTATGCTAGTCTTTAAGAATTTTTAAAATGTAAAAATTACTGTCCGCAACGCTATTTCCAAACGGACGGACTTAGGTCCGAGCGGTTACGCTTTTTTCTTACGATTACGCTTTTTTCTTGAAGGGCTAATCCTTCCAGAAAAAAGCGTAATCCTTCCTTAAAGGTCAGTATGTGCGACGATGATCACTTAATATCAGGGGACACAATGCTCGTTAGTCTCCTTATAAAAATGTCATTTTTTAATAATAATACTTTGTACAATACCAGCGTGTGGCATGCTGCATATCTCCAGAATCTGAACACGACGCTATCCGCGGCGGCGCTCCTGTTAGCCGCTTCACAGTGCGGCATTGGCTTTATGTATAATCGGTTTAAAATTATTATTATTTTTTTAATTTTATCTCTTATTATTTTTAATTACACAGAAATCTAATGATCAACAAAACTTCGATTAATATAATAATTCTTGACTCCTACTTAACTGTTATAGATTACGACAAGACATTGAAGAAAAATGATGAATTTCGTTAAATTTCTGTATATTTTATTAAGATATTAAGTGTCATATAATATATGTATAACTAATCTGATATACAAAAATTTCCAAAAAAAGCAACAAAAACATTATGTGCTTAATTACTGTTTTACAGAAATAATATTAAAGGCTTGTATATAAAATCATGAATATTATTCGCAATGCTGTCCTGCCAAATATACAACATTTGTTATAATTAATACAATAAATAATGACGTATTTTTTTTTATTTTATGACCTGGTAACATAGACCTTTATTAGGTCATATCTTATTTGGAAAATGTTCATTACTTTGGAAAATGTTATTTAAGAACAATAGTACTTAACAAATAATATATAATCGGTAGATGTACATAGATGCTAATGTCTTTAATTATGGCTATGAAAAAATGTAGAATTAGAAATATGTTTTTGTTAGTTTTCGTTGTAGTAGTAATAGTTACCTTTATAATCGATTAAATCATATTTATAAAGCCATTCTGCATCTGGTTTTGCTGGTATAAAAAGTAAACTTTCATCCTATTTTGTAATTTTTCAAAAATAAAACACTGATCGATTGTATTATATAAAGTCAAATATCAATATAAAGTTGAATTTAAACGAAAAAAAGACAAAAAAGGAATTCATTCCAAAGGAATCAGGAAAACGAAATTGGATATGTTTTCTTGAAGTATTTATAGTAGACAAACAGTTTATTTTGTTTTCTATTCATTTCTTCTATCACCAAATTTATTATATTATTATTACTATTACTAAAAATGGCCATTTTAATAAACACGATCTCTTAATTATTATTATGAAATGTTCTTAAAGTGTTATAATTTCGGTATTTTAAAAATTATGGCTCCTTATTAATTTGTATTGCAATATATCTTCCAAATTACACCTCTTGTAACCCTATAAAGTATGTAAGATAAAATTGTCCTTAGATGGACCAAACTTGCAAACAGATCTGTGACACACACAATAATTTTGTAAATATAGTAATCGTATTAAATAATAATACCTATTTATGTATCTAAACTATAAACTGAGTATTAAATATATTTTATAGTAAAGCTTATATAAACAGTAGATGCATGTGAAATGTGTATTTTCAATATTTATATAAGAACAAAATTGTTTCTTTTTAAAAAATGATAGATCTTGATAGTGTTTTAATGTCTATTTAACGTTAATAGTATAGATCAAGAAGACGTAAATTTATTTATATTAGAAGTTTTATTCCAGTAGATGCTGCATACAGACTAAAAATAATGTAACTTAAAATTAGCATCCGACCGAAACACTTTCTACCGAAACCGAATGTTAAAAGTGTATTGTTTACTGAAATTTGGATTATTTATACATTTATACAAACAATTCAAACATGTTATATGAAATAAAAAACAATAATTGTATGTGATAAAATAATTATTTATTTCTTTAGATATTACTCTCCCGAAGTCAAGCGAGCGACGCACGATAATTCACGAACGCAAAGTTTCGATGCGGCCGAAGGTTCGGTAGATTTTCTGCCGAAACTGAAACTGGTGCCGACGCTAGTTTTTTTTTTGCCTAAACTTGCCTTAAACGAAACCGAATCATGTCATCACGAAAGTGTCGAAATGCCTATAACTTACTATCATATAGATTTTAGGTAATATTGTATACTCATTTAATTATAATACATTCTATGTAAAAATATATCGTCTATTAGTTACATGCTCCGGGCGAGTTAAAACTGTAAAAAATATCTTGTATCGTGCTGTTGTGTTGTTCACAATTGTAAATAATGTGTACGTTCAATCAAATGTAATGGAGTTGTCAGTAAATGATATTAATGTGAACTGTGTTCATTTATGTAAAATAAATGTGTTAGACAAAAAGTTGTTTTATTGCCACACTCACGTAGTGTCTGGACTGGACAGGACTGTCGGAGCTTCCCCGTACCGTAATGATTAGACTTTTTAAATGTCTATGGTCAGTAATATCAAAAAAGATCCCACCAAAAAGATTTCATGTAAAATTGATTGCTAGGACCCACAAAACCATAATTATTTTAGTGTTAAAAGGTTATGATATCTCTTGTCGAGCCAAGCCCCTAGCTAGTCAAAGCCCGTGGGGCGTGTGTACTCTAATTGCCCTTGTCTGAGCTACATTTATAACAATAAACAAAAAATAATCTTACCTCTAAGCCCTGACTCTACAAAAAAGCCCCGAGTACTCTTTGTTTGTTGATTTTTGTGATTGTAGCAAAAACTATTCCTTATTAGACTTAAATGTATATCATGTCATAATTCCACGAATATTAAACAGTCGAACCATAGATTTTACCAAGGTTTATTTTGTAGAGTGTTCACGGGTAGAATTAATTGTCAATATAGTTATGTTATATACTTCGGTCTTTTCTACAAGCCCCAGCTATAATTCATGGCTCAGCTAGGAGCTTCGCTCTTTTAAAGATCTCATAACTTGTTACCAGTAAAAGCATTATAGGCAGAATTATCAAACATAATTAGTGTTAAATGTCTAGCAGTTATGGTTTCAGATCAATTGATCTCCGAAATACGTCCATTTCGTGACCTCCTAAATAATTTTATTTTTTTATATTTTTTTATCGACAAAACTTACACATTCACCGTAACTGTTACTGTTAAAAAGAGATGTTAGGTAGATCCAAGCTTCTGACTATTCTGTGCTGAACATCAAAACTCACGGAGCCTGCCCCAAGATCAAATTATATAACTCTAAAGGCTCATTCATAATTGGCTAGTGTAATTTAGCAAGTAAATGTGTGTGAAACGCGAAAATTTAATCAAGTAATGTGGTAAAAAATTAGTTTAGTCCAACTATTTTTCAGACGACTACCGAACCTGTTGTTTTAATCGTTTTTATTTGTTGTCGCAATATTGACGTTTCTCTGGAACATTATCTGAGTATTCTTTAGGATCTGATGCAAATTCCTTAAGGAGATGATTCGTAGCAGCTAGTTCATTTCTTCTGGTAATCACTCCCATTGCTTTTTCTTAGTTATCAAACAATTTTTTGAATCTATTTGTTTTAAAACAGCCCTTACTATCATTATTATCCTTACTTTTAGCTTTATTAGCTTATTTACTTTATTGCGTTGCAGCCCGCTCTGCAAAATACACTTGTGCGCCGTACTCGACCGTAATGCAAACGATTTATGGACAGTAACGAGTAGTTTGGCTTCTAAATTACTTATCACTATATTAAATTACTAAAGTAGACCTAACAAGCCTTGAGTGCTCTTTACTGTATCACATTTATAACAATAAATAATATATCACTCTACCTGTAAGCCCTGAATCCACAAACGCTATATTTTAAATCAAAGTAGTGCTTGACCGTTTTAGGATTGTCACTCAAACTATTTAGTAAAGTAAAGTCACGTAATAATGCTACAAGCATACTTTTTACCATGGCAAAGCTATATAGTTTCTAAAGAGATTTTAGAATGTTAAGTTCCCTTTTAAACTTCGTTCAGTATTGAGTAGGATTTTATCATCTTAGTAATTTGACTAGACTTCGATGTCTTGATAAAATCTCCTAATTGGTTTTTCAGTTATAAGAAAATATATGCTTGATCATGATCTGAAGTATATCACATTGGTTGTTTGATTTTGTAAGAAAAATCGCGTAAATTTTTTAAAGTTAAATAAGAATTATAGAATAGTAGTAAATAAAGCCCATCAATCCCCGAACTCAGTTTAATTATAAACGAAATATTAAGTAAATCATACTATTTATTATTTACTTATTAATGTTATTTTGATAATAGAAAAAATAACAACGACGACTTTAAATGAATTCTTAAGCAAAGAAAAAGTGACAACTGCGTATAATGTATAAAGGAACGTTGTCAGTGCAATGGTAGACTTGTCATGTAGATTTCAATTCCACATTCAGTAATTTATTAGTAGAATATATTAAAACGCTTAACTACTGGTTTCTTTATTATGCTAATATCACTTGCAGTACTCAATAAAAGCGTTTACTTGTTATGAAGTTTGTGATTTAATGCAGTCTATGAAAATATTGTAATTACAAGAAAATACCGTACATTATCGTCAAATCGATATAACGACGAAAGATTCGTAAATTGCCGTGAATTCATTATCGTTATGTCAACAAACTTATGAGATAAGTGGAGGTAAAGATATTTAAGCAGTTTCTTTTAGTTTTCTCCTAGCGAAACTCTTATACATCGAGAAACATAATGTTTACGATGCTTTAATTGATGCGAGTTTAGGGCGCGAGACGAAAAAATTTTAATTGTTTTAGGTTTTAGTTGAAAATATTTCTATTGGACTCTAACATTAATTCAAGTTGTGATTAATATCTGTTATATTTTATTATCGTGGATAATTGTATATTATAAACTACATTTGACTTTAATAGTGTAATCTAAGAACAATATTATCCTATTAGAATTGAGACATACAGTGTGAATCATTTTAATTTGCAAACAAATACAACTGTACTACCACTAATATGTTAATTAGGGGCATTAAATCTTTAATGGTATTGGTGGTAATGGTGGATACCATATACCAATTACCTTCCATACCATACCATACCAATACCTTCTTTACTATGAACTTATATTTTTTTATATATTTATATGGTAGTGTGATGTAAGTATACAGCCATGTTTTTATGATAATTGATGTGCTGATTCAATTAATAGCTCAGTTATGAAGTTTTTGTTACATTGTTGATTTGCACCAATAAATGTTAAACATCAACATTTATGTAAATCATGTTTTAGTAGATGGTCTTGCATATACATATAGATCAATTGTTTTTATGAAGAGTATAGATAACTTTAAACAAATTCATACTATAAGTTCATGTGTTCTCGTGAAAGGTTATTTTAACAATATTCCTAGTATCTAAGGTAAACATTATTTTAATATATTTCTTTTATAATTTACAAAGGTACAATGTGTATGAAAAATAAACGAATAAAGATAACCTCATAGGTTATTTTTCTAATGCAGCCAAAAAAAAATAGTATGCATGAAATGAAATTCTTACAACCTTTATTAAAAGTTTGTACAACCCCTGAGTTTTCGTCTCAGCCGAAATTATAATAAAACATTTAAGAAGTGTAGAGTGTATTTTCTCACTAAAATATTGTATATAGAACTTAAATTGACAATATTAAGATTCCAGGTGTAATCATGTCTTTGGAGAGAGAATCTGTGGGGGTCATGCCCCAGGTAAATCTGGGGAATGCCTCTGTGGACCCCAGATCTCAACTACTGCAAGAGATGAGAGAGCAGAACTTTGATATGATTAGATTTGCATCCTATAGAACAGCATGCAAACTACGCTATGTACAGAAGAAGTGTAATTGTAAGTATAATAATTTGAATAACATTTAAACAGCACACTGTCTAACTTTAACTATTAGGTGGTTGTCCAACTCTAACAGACATAAACTTATCTTAAGATATATAATATATATCTCTTCTTGACATATGTATCTGACTCCGTTCAGTCAATCTCCTCTGAAACCGTTAGACCTTTTTGATGAAATTTTGTGTGTGTGTGTGTGTGTGTTTGAGTGGGTCTTGAAGGTTTACATTCACAATGCAACCGATAGGTCGCGCAGCCATCAAGTGTCAGGCGATAATTTATTTTTTGGCAAACAATGAAACAAATAATGAAAATATGTCAGCTAAACCTAGCTCTGTATACTGCCCCAGTTTTGGATTATACTTTCACTCTTGGTCTTCCTAGGATGTTGTAATAGGCAAGTGGCATGAAAAACCTAGAGCATTCTCCTAGATATAATATTTATAACGCATTGCAGTTTGAAATATGCACAAGTTAAGCACAGTTATACAACAAAACTTCTGCTTTGACATACATTTAGTTTTCTTAGAGCTATATGTTGTATGGTTAAACATATCTACTATTCTCAAAAGTAAAGAAATGTGTAACATACACACCAATTACCAAACCAAAATTATACCAATGTCATACCATTTTAGTCTGAAAGGTTGTATGGTTTTATAGAATACTAGCTGTTGTCTGTGGCTTGCATGCATTAATTTCTTATTTTTATACCACATATTGTTGTTATTTTCTTATTGTTATTGTCAAAGCATATAACATTAATATGGTAACAATATTGATTGTGGCAATAGTGTTTTTACCTATTATATATAAGACTAGCAGCCCACGCTTGCTATGCATGGGTAATTAACAAAAATTTCAAAAATTCATAAATTATATCGGGATAATGTAGGATTCTAATGATGAAAGATTTTTCAAATCGGTCCAGTAGTTTCAGAGCCTATTCATTTCAAACAAACAATCAAATCTTTCCTCTTTATAATATGAGTTTAAACACGAGATACCTGCATGTCTGGTACCAGAGCAATGCTGATCTTTAGCTTGGGTGTTCGTAGCAGTATATAGGTAAAAAATCCCGTCTCAGGTGTCACGCAATTAGAGCGAAATATATTACAGCAATAAAATAAATATTTTACTATGGCATTTCACCATTAGTACATTATTTTTAACGCATGAAAGTTGACAAGACATTTACGAAATGTCACAACAAAATTAAATTAAATAATTTAATATATATATGACGACCTCGTCCAAACCAATATCTTTTATATCTTTTATAACAGAACGGCTCATCATATACACATTTTTGCCAGTTATTGTACAGTGTAAAGGAAGTTACGAAGTGTGCACTTTGTAAAGGGAGTTGGCCTGCAAAAGTAATCTGTTGAAACTCAAAATATCTTAGTTAAAATTCTTTCGTAGTTACATTTTAACCCATATAAGAAATAAAAGGAAGTAACTTTATAAATACGTGTTCTACTAATCATGAGCTGGTGATCTCAATTTTAAAATTTAAGGCTGATAAAGACCAATTACGTTTACATTATTTACGAACAAGCTCAACTGATACGTGTCATTCAAACCTTCAATTCCGTTGGCCTCGTCTAAAAACGTTCGTAATATATTTAATAAAGATTTTATGGACCGGAGTAGTTTCATTTTTAATAAAAGCAAATAGAACTAAAATACCTTAGATGTATACGTTAATAAAATAGGTAGGAGGGCAGATAGCCAAGCAAGCGGTGGCCGGTTTACGACCCCCTGCCGCCTCGCCCCCGCTCCGTCGCGCTGCGAATATGAAACCTATCAAAATAGAAAATACGCAGTCGTGTTATTAAATGACCCAGTCCACTTGTATACAGTGCCTGTAACAAGCGCACTCTTGAATATTGTTTTTAAATTAAACTAGATGAAACCTAGAAGGGAAGAGATATAAGCATGTATCCACATATGACTTTGCAAACCTTGTAAGTCCAAATACAACAAAATCTTGTTTTATTAAAGAAAAGTAATAATCATAAAATACTCGTTATGCATTTTTTTATTATAAAAGGTGTTTTGCTCGCATATGCAGATTCGCAGGTCATCCACTAGTCGCAGCAAAACGTTTCCAACTACAACCCTTATCTACGATGTAATTCTGGCTAATTAAAAGTATGAAGTATTCGTCAAATCAGCAGAGTTTTTAATTTTATTGTAAAGGATTCACATGCAATCATTCATACAGTTCCTTTCTTATCCTTCTAACCTATGATAGATGATAGGTCTCAAAGGTGTAAACCAAAGTTCAAATAAGAATATTAATCCTTTTGAGCAATCTATCTGGATGTGATCATGAAGGATTCTCTTCTTGTCTCCTAATCCTGTGTCAACTTTGTCATCAGGTCTGCCCATAGGTAAAAATGGAAAACATTGTAAATATTTTTATTTTTAGAATTTTCAATAAAATACATCTAATGAAGCAAAATTGTAGGTCGAGACATAGACTAATCCGATTATATACTGACAGGGACTAATTAGATTTCATTGTCAAGGAACAAATTGATTCAAATTATCTTAACAGACTGCTGTTATCTTAATCGCTTTGCATAGAAGGTCGATTTGGTACACACTGCATCATTGAACCATAAATATAATATGAAACAAAGTTCCCTCGCCGCATCTGTCTGTCTGTGTGAACGTGATAAGCTCACTACTAACTGAACGAATTTTCATCAATAGACGGAGTGATTCATAAGGTAGGTTTAGGCATATAGTTCATAACGGTTTAATGGTGGTTGAATTATGACTATGAATTTTAAGCAATATACAAGAGGCTGGTGAAATTAAGTCAGAAAAAAATTGACGAAATCAGAGTCGCTTAATAAAATGGATACGGTAGAACTATTTTCAAGGCTTTGAAGCGGAAAAAGAAATAAATAATATATGCATTTGTTTTATATGTATAATCTATGAAATTCATTGTGTAGAACTACTTCTGAGTGCACGACCAACATATCTTCTTATATTTATAAAAATGAAAGTGTGTGTGTATGTTCCGGGTAGGCTCCGAAACGGCTGGACCGATTTCAATGAAACTTTCAGGA
>DWTW01000352.1:0-17175 GCA_018246275.1 Papilio slateri
TATATATATAATCGAGTGCAATTGATCCGAAATTGCCATTTGGGTGGGCTTGACCGACCTCAGTGTAGATTTAAGCAGGGTAATAACTAAAAAGCTCACATTTTATATAGTTTAAATTAGTAGCGACGTTAAAATTTGCCACAAAAGCTTTCTGTTCTAGGGGTGCTTAATAATAACGAAGTGTGGAAATTATAACAATAGTAGTAAATGTAAAAACATTTAAATTCAGGCTTAATTATAAATTAAAAAATGGATTTGTGGACTTGTTTCTGTTTCTGGTGCTTATAGCCGGGATTAGACATCGTTATGGCGGCAAGATTAGTGTAAATATGAGTTTACACTATTCGCAGAGTTGCGCGCTTGGTCAGTTAAGGTACCAGCGACTGTTGTAACTTATTACGCATGACATATTATGTAGTTATGAATTTGAATATAGTGTTGTGTCACCAATATTGCCGGAGGATCGAGATAAGTATATTTCTACACTGTCCACTGTTTATCAACTGTTGGTGCAGAGTACTCAGACCGTAACAGGGAACTTATTCTTTGAGCTTTCATGTCGATGCTAACGTTACAGATTATTACAAACACTGTAACGAACAGGTGTAGCTATCTTTATATATATTGTTATTCATAAGAGTTTGCGTTCCTTTGTATAAGTTTCATTGATAAATCAACATTTTTTTAGTGTTCACACTGGAGCCATATTTATCGAGCGAGCTATCGATCTAAGTAATTGGACGATAATGCGTTTACCGCAGTTCCGACGAACATAATGGGGCATGTCAACGGCGAGCATGACACCCGTCCTCCTTGGCGGAG
Organism: Papilio slateri; assembly: GCA_018246275.1. Taxonomy (NCBI): domain Eukaryota; kingdom Metazoa; phylum Arthropoda; class Insecta; order Lepidoptera; family Papilionidae; genus Papilio; species Papilio slateri. The sequence goes on from DWTW01000352.1 coordinate 823, forward strand.
GAATTTGCAGTCCGAGCACCCCGTCCCTCGCCCACCCCTTACCTCCCTTACCGCCCGTTCCCTTCACCGCGCACGCGCGATGCATACCGAGGTTATTAAACCCAATGGGTAGGTGCTAGGTGCAATCCATCGGCGCGCGCGCACCTTACATGTTACACACCTCATTGTGTTCGGCGCCCGCGCTCTAAACTTATCAGTATGGATGTTAAAGTTCATACTGTCGCGTGACTGCGTCTGCTCTTATACCGAAAGCTTACTTACTATTTACGCAATATATTTTTTTTCAGTGTCGTTTAATTTTTTACAAAGAAACGTATATGAAAGCAAATATGTGACATTCAAGAAATATTATAGAATTATCACACATTAGATACGTACGAGTATGTACATATAGAGGTCGCAAGGATATGCGCAATGCTTGTGGATCTATGTAAGGTTTTAAAAAGTTAACTGCTTTTACGTCGTCTGCCTAAAGGTATATGATGAAGACGAGTTATACGAAATTTCGTATAACTCGTATATAATTTTGGGATGGAATTCCATCCCAAAATTCCATCTTATTCAATTTCAAAATAGTCCAACTAATCGCTCGTGTACCGTGACTACATAAATTTTTCAATGAACTTAAACAAACTTGGCAGATTATATTTGATCTTGAAAACTGTACATTTATTATATAGTATAATTAAAAGTCACGCGTGCCAATGTTTACAAGACTTAAAGTTTTTTTTTAAAACTGCGTTACGCACGGCTGGGATTGCGGTAGTCGTCCATTGTCTTTAAACACGGAATTAATTGCGAGAATATACTATATTTATAATGTGAATATAGTAGGTTTATACTATTTGATACTACATACCTACTATATTATATACTACTGTAATGTTCATTCGTATTCAAGGTAAGTACTGTACAAATAGTACGTTTTTTTAGACACCTACCAAAGAGCTGCTTACTAGAGCAAAAGAAAAATTCAACGATTCGTGTTGCCGCTCTAAAGGTAGAGGTTCATACATAGTACATATATAGGTCAAGGCGATGTCACAGACAGGCGAAGTACCTTAAATATTGTAGATAGGAAGTTTTACTTAAAGGAGACTCGATTTTAATTTCAAAAAGAATTTGAACTGTATTCAAAGACTTTAAGCAATCTCTTGTTTGAACGGGAAAGGGGGCCCGTGAAATAGCGAAAAATATTCTGTATAATGAGTGAAACAATGAGCAGTTTCTTGCGTAAAGTCATGTACACCAAGGACGACAATCTCCTAAAGCAGCTAAGTAAATACAAGTTTGATTTTCAATGTCTTCTTAATTGACGTACATAAAGACTGTTTACAATTATAATTTACCAATACCCAAAATGTCTGTGATCTTTTTTATTATTATATTAACTAATTTAAGCACATAACTTGCTAGTTTGGGAGCTAGCCTTTTAGTCCCTCCCACTTTTATAATAACTTAGACCCGCACGAGCTCCTTAGCCAAGCTCCCTTAAAGAGATTCAAACTTGGTGCTTAGACAAGTAACAAAAAGCTTTCAAGTCCTTTAAACCTTACTAATGCAGACAGAGGTAGTAAAAAAAACTACATGTTTTTAAATAAGGTCTCAATTTTGCATCGATTGGGGTTTGAATCCAAGAGCGACAGTGTTTTTACAACATCTATCCTTCCTGATTGCAGCGTTTTCAAGACAGACAGTGGTTATCGGTTACGAAAATGATAGCTCACTTATAGAAAAATCACGGTGAATCACAACCCGAGACAGGCGAGTGAATGGATGGCGCAACAATGGACATCCATCATTGAGGTAAAGGCGCGGCGGTGCTTACAGACATTGTGACAGGTGTGTGACGTTACGTAAGCCCTGTATGTGTTTGTGTGGATTTCCATTCGTTCTACGACGCCGGGAAGCTGGTTTCGAAATCGTTTGTTACTTTATTTGATGGTTATATATTCTCTTTATGGAGTTTTCTGCTCGTTAGTGCTTACATTTTAATTTAATACAATAATGCAATTTTTTTTCGCCTGTGCACTTGAAATCTTCTACGTCAGGTGTGTCCTAAGTTTTTAAAGAGGGTCGTACATATTTATAAAAATTTAGGCGTAGTAATTATATAGGCGTAAGCACCTAGTGTAGTTCGGCCAATGTGAACGGCACATTTTATGCGGAATTGATGCCAAATACTAAAATAAGAATATAATATCCTCCTATTCATAACTTAACATCTTCTCCCTGCCCTTTTCCCACTTAATGTGGGGTCGGCACAACAGGTTTTCGACATCCACATCGATCTATCCCCCGTCATTTCAGTGCCATGTCAAAACCATGATACCTTTTACGCATTCCATCTATCTTTTCTTAGGCCTACCCCTACCGGCAACGTAAGCCTAATGTGTTTTAATAACGACACAAATTATGCACTGAAGATTGCTGCACTTACAACCACAAAATGTTTATTACACCTGCCGACATCTGCTGTTGTAAACAACGATAAGGCATAAACCTTTATAATTCTAAGAATGAAGTATTATGTGTTTGTATGTTGACACAGTTCCTAATTGTTTTCCTTTAAATGTTAATACTAAATTCAAAGGACGTAAGTTTTTTTTGTTTTTATAATCGAGGTTATATACGAAATCCACAGTAGCTGTTTTATTTAGCTTGCACTGGTTCACCTTTTACTTTCGATCCGTTCAATCGATCATTTAAAAAAAAAGTTTAAATGTCTTTAGGTATATGTTGATTAAACAAATGAAAGCTCGCCAAAGGTCAAGTGTAAGTTACGATTGAAAGCCGAGAAAATAAGACAATTAAAGAGCACGAGTATATTTCGTAAGTTGACATTTCATTTAAGCCGATAAATTTAATTATTGACCTTAACAGTTCTTGATAATGTACATATACTTCCGATGCAGTACCCCTACTGGCGTACATATAAAATACGTGAAATTAAAGTGAAACTAGTCGAGCGTTTAAAAAGATGATAATTTCTGATAATTTGTAACTCGATTTCATCGTCATAGATGGCCGATTGTTTTTCAGTGAATTTATTATTTAACAAGCTGTCAAAATCAGCTGCAGTATTATAATGAAGTAAGTAATAAATTGGTGATGTTTCTTTATTTCCCAAAGTTCCTGACACTTTTCTTAATATGATGAACACTCTATTTTTAAGAACCGAGGGAATCGTCTTGTATCCTTGTATGAAAGTGATATTTATTTAACACCTGTCGTGTCCATAACTTTTATAGTCTTTGCGATTTCATAAGCCGCATCACCCTGTAACTCTCCGATGCTCACTCACATTGACGTTTTATCCCGAGGCTGAGTAATAACATCAGTAATTTCACCGTCGCACTTTAATTTAATCACGGTTGTTTTATGTTGTCGATATTTTGGGATACTGGACAGTTCGATTTTAACTTTTATAATTTCGAAATCACTGCGCGGAACTTGCAGTCTTGTGTTAGGTAATTGGTTTCTTTGACGATGCCGTATTTTCTTTTTATGTAAGTATAATTTCAATGGATCTCTTTAAGGTTGTAACGAAAGTCTACTTGCGAATGAAAATAGAAATATATAAAGCTCGTTTCGCTCAGTCGACGAAAGGAGAAATAGTTCCAAAAATACGTTAATCGGTTGAAACGGGCCATTTTATCGCTACTAACTTTAAATGTATCAGTGATGAAGAACCGTTAAGAGTTAGGCAACACCGTTTCGCTGCGATAATACCATCACCACACTACACTCTGTAGCCAAACTAACTATAACTGTAAAACTGTAACTATACGGTACCGCCATTTGAAGACAAAAATGTGATGTACGCCGCGTCCAGCATTTAATTCGAGGTCTACCAAATTCCGGAGGCTCATCAATTAAAGCACACCCGCAAAGGTATACCATTATGTACCTTGTATTAATGAAAAATAAACAATTAATAAATACGAGTTTCAAAGCGTGTAAATTTTATGTAACTATGAATCAGTCAGATAAATTGACGTAAGCGTATTCTTCGTAAATTTACGTTTTGTTTACGTATTACCACTAAAGTTATGAACGAAACGCTGATGTTTACTCTTTATGAAGACTCTATTTATAATTGTAATGTCTTTTTGGCCTTGTTAGATATGTTGACCAACGAAATATCACTTGAAAAAGTAAATATTGAATTTCATTGAAGGTTTTACTGAAGCTCTCCTCTAAAGGTTACTCCTGACGAGTGTCAGATTAAACGAACCAGTAAATTGTGAGTCTTGTACGATGAAATATTTTATAGCTACTTAGTATTCAAATGTACTAATATTATTAATAATTTATTGCCTATGTTTGTCATAAGTCACAACGGCTGTAGTTTCTTGCATAAAATGTTTTTTAATGTAACGATGTTTAAATATAATCAAAACAATTTATAATGGGTTATTGCTTGCTGAACAATGACACAACATATTTTTCACATGTTTATTGTACACTCAGTAGATGTCGCTATGTAAAAAATATTACATCATTTACATAGAGTATTATTTACGTTTAATATTAATGTTGCTCCAAAGAAGTCTTGATTAAACTTGGATTCAGTCACAAGTTGTTCTATCTCAGGCAACTCCTTTAAGTTATCCTAATCGTGAGAATTTGTTTATGTTTGTATATTATATTGACCAACTATTATACCACGTGTTCCCAATATTGTATTATGAATACACTCATTCACGGAATCGCACATCTGCCTTTGGTTTACTTGTTTTCTTGAGCTAGACAAAGGCTCTCTGACGACCCACTGCGCATTAAAAGCCGTCATGCTTTTTTACCTTTTATGTTTTTCAAGGCTCATGAATAGCAGCTGGGCCGGTTGTTACGTGTCTGAGAAACGCTCTCAATCGAACCCTTAGGTTTACCAAATATTTATTAGTGTATTGACTGGGTTTTTAAGTTGCTGGAACTTTTTAAGTTAGAAAATGAACTTTTAAATCTTAGCCAGATAAATAAGGCGATTTGCGTACATAATATGTGTGACAAAATAAACTATGCGAAATGTGTCATTAAAATTGTTTTTTTTTTATATTAGAAGGTGGCAATCGAGGAAACGAGGCATCTGCAACAAGCTAATGAGATGCAGATGCGTTGCGTACCTTTTAATGGACAGAAAGGGGATAAACAGAAAAAAAGGATACCTTTTTCTATTCATCCCTTCCCCCGTCAAATCCTCTTCCCCTTCCCATCCTTTCCTTAGAAAAGGATAGGACTAGGAAAAAGGATTAGGCCTCCGGTACCTCACCTATGAGACGAAACGCAAAAATACTTCTACTTCACGTCTGTATTCTGCGAGGTCGTGGTATTTCACCGGTCGAGCCGGGCCCATTCGTGCAACAAATGTTGTTGCGGGTTCTACAACTGTTGGTTTAGTTGAATTAGGTACTTATTTCATAGAAAGATTATTCCAGCCTTCTATTATGTATTACTCGAAGCCGCCCGCGGCCTCGCACGCATTCTTTTCTTATGTTCCTTACTGAGAATTTTGTAAGTTGATTTCGCGTATAATTGCTTGGCATTTTTATAGGTAAATGTCAAAAAGTTGTTATTGGTTTTATTGGTAATGTATGACATGACAGTAACAAACGGTCAAAAAGTATTATTGTCATGTCATACATTACCGTGGCGACCATTCACATTTATCTGCCCCTCGGGAATTTTTTTCGGGATAAAAGGTACCCTATGTTCTTTCTGTAACTCTTACAATATGTTTGCAAAATTTTATAATGATCGCTTTGGTAGTTTACGCGTGAAAGCATAACAAACAAACATTCGCATTTATAAATTATCAGATAATTAATTATAGTTATTAGTTAGGATTCATTTACATGACCCAGACAGCAAATGAGAATAGAATGAATAGGAATTATTTGTAAAAGTACCTATTTTTATTGATTTATGTTATTTTAAATTAAGGAAAGCATTGTAAAAAATAAAATAAAGCGGGAGTCTATTGAATGAGAGTGGCAAGGGTTCGATCCTTATACCGATTCATAGGAGAGCACTGGACGCCCGTTGGCTAATGATGATTAAATGTTTGGGTTATTTATATATAATATTATTTTCTTATATAAAACTCAATAATAAAATATATTTGTTTTGTGAGAGAGCGTGGTGTGTAAATAAGTCAGTCACGATTTTAATTTGCAGTTGTATTACATCGATGCGTATGGCATCACGCAACACTTGCCCGCCGACCGATCACCGAACCCGGGACCGACGCGTAACTGGATTGTATATGCATAGCCAAGAACAAAATCCGAAGTTTATCTTATCTTATTTACTTATCGCTTGCATTATATTATTATAATGCCCACTTGTACTTATCGTAACAACGAATGTCGTCATATAATTTGGCATTGTCATTTAATTTGAACCTTCACTGCTTAAACGGTTGTAATAGAAGTAGCAAACGTAATTTATAAAGCCACATAACAGTGTGACAGAAGCGCACATTTTTAACCCGTGATTTTTTGTTCTTTGCTAACTTTTATGCTACGGATGTGAGTGCAAATTTAATGTCGGTCCGCGAGATTTTCCTGATTCCTTTATTAAATTCCATAATTCACTCCTCATTTTAAAGCTTATCATGCCGGCCAATGCCAGAAAATAGACCCAGTTTTCGAAATGCCCCGCATCTCTTAAATCTGAGATTTAAAGTCATCTAAGTCATATTTTTCGATAGATATCGAATCGAATTCGATATCTCGGACTCTCGATATCGGACTGCGGCATTCCGCACGAGTCGACTAGTTCATTATATTCATATAGTTGTTTCAAAGTTTTTGGTATGTATACAATCGCAAAATTAAATCCTGTCGTTACCTCTTGACTGCGAATTGATTCTCTAGCCACTTAACTAATATTTCAACTTATTTAAAATATTAGTTAGCAATATATTGAGATTAAAATATTGCTTGTTAAATTATTTGTATTGTATGTTTATGTTCTATTTCTCTATTATTGAATATAAAACTACACTTGTTATTAATTCTATTGATATATGATTTAGTTTTCCTAGCGTTATCAATACGGAATATGGGAAACCGAAATCTAAATATATTGAATAAAAATATCTGTAATATTATTACGAGGATAAGACTCCATTTAAAATATAAAAACTCAGTATCATAATTTTTGTAGGTGGGTGTGTCTGTTGAAATTACCCTTATCTGCAGCCTTCGGTTGCAGTCTCTCAAAAACGAGCTTAAGAAAGCGTTGTTTTAATCAATTTTAATATGCTGCCAGTGTTGTAAATTGAATTTAAAATTATGGAATTTTTATTTAGCATCATAAAAAGTTTAGTTTCGTTGTTTTGTGTTGAGATTGCGTGGCGGTTTGGACAAGTGATTGATTGACAAAATGATGGCTCGACGTCACTCGTGATGTTTCGCCGTACAGTTATTATTGATGCGTGTACGCAAGGTGTACATTCATTTTTGTAATACGTTTTTAATGAAAATCATCACATTTTTTTTCTATTTAATGGAATATTTTTTATGGAACATGAGAGGACAATAGCTCTACAAAAGAAAAGTTTCCTTCTGTTTGGATACTCAACCTTGATATTTTACTTGAAAGCAAATTTAATATTATGTATAGTCTGCGTTGTTAGATAATATTCTAGAAATTTGACGAGTATTAAATTAAACTCAGCTCTACGATCTGGGTTTATTCTATTTAGGAATTAATGGATATAATAGTATCGCACGTGCCTACATCAAGTGCGTCGTAATAGTAACAGTATGGAGGTTTAATGTTGGTCGCATCATCGTCCGGGATCACGATTCATACTGATTCAGTCCCGCTGATTGCTCGGGAGCGAGATTGCAAATTCCCTTCCGCGACAACGGGACCCGCGTGCCACGCGTACCTCGCGTGTGTCTTGCGTTGTCATATTTCCTTGTTATAGTTTTTTCTTTGGATACTTAGAGATGCATCGACTTTACACGTCACACTTTGATCTTTTCATTTTATTTGATGGTAAAGATGAAGTGGAAACTTAATTAAAACAAAATTATAATATAATATTTTTGATGACGGTAGTAAATTTGGTATTATCGGGATGACTTCTTTAGATTTAAAACACGAGGTACATTTGTGAGACTAATACTTCATTTATTTTTTAATAAAGGATTTTAAAAAGGTGCACCATATGTTATCAAATCCTCAACAAATAACTATCTGTACATAAGTACCTAAAACTACTGTTATAAAATCAGATTAGTGTGTTATCACTTTCTTAGGTTTTTTTTTAAATAGATGCAACTCTAGAATTGCCGGTTGGTATTTGTTCCCTTATAGTAATAGATAATAAATTCCCGATTAGCGTAACATGAACTATAAAATCCATTTTCAAAAGCTGCTTGTTTTGTTGTTATTTTATTCCCACCAGCGTGAAGGTAGGTATTAATAATTTCATCTGTCAAATAGCAATGAGAGCTCTATGCTCCGTCCACAATTGATGTATTCTTGCAATCATACGATATTAACTCTTGCGAATGGGACACGGAGCCTGGAATATAAATCTTCCGACTACAAGCGAGCTTCGTTTTCATTATTCTATTTTATTTATTTTTTAACATGAAGCGGCTTCGAGTTTTGTTAGAGTTGAGTTATTGATACTCCGTCATGCAAGTGAGCACGTAAGTTATGAATTTGCATGTTTACGATTCGCCTCGGTAGGTGGTCTTGCGCGATTTGTCCCGCGAAATGGTGACTATGACAGGTGGTTAACCGAACACCATTAACCGTGGTGGCCGGTTGACCATTAATACTGACTTCGATTCTCGTGCTCGATGTGCTTTAACATCGATTTATCCCGATCGTTGAGTTATATTTCCTCTATCACGGCTCTTCGATGCGTATCTCAATGGAATGAGAAAAGTTTGTTTTATTGCTTAGAGAAAATTCACTCGATTCTTTGATCAATGCTAGTTTATTGACTGCTTCAAGACCGCTGTGGTCAGAGTTATGATGGCAAGATAATGAGAGGAAAAAGATAAAAAAATAATCAAACGTAGATGCACAAAGAATATCGCGAAAAAGTTTTTTCACATACATTTTTCGTAAGTGACGTGTGTCGAAATGACAGAAACTACAAAGATCTACTCTACTTATACAACCTGACTTATACAACAAAACGAAAAATCCCATATCTCGAGGTGCTTCAATAAAGGGAATCGACCCGAGTGAAACTTATCCAGCAATTAATACAGTTTATAAGATGACACAACATTCATTATTTCTAAGGCGGAACGAAGTTTGCCGGGTCATCTAGTTTTATATAAATCAAATCGTGAAACGCCGAACTAGTATACCATCTTTCTTCCTAAGAGACGACTGCACGGCAAATTAATATATTTAGTATACACCTTCCATACCACAAGGTCCTCTTTCATTTATGAACCATATTTGTCTGTGAAGCGATCAAACGGGCGTTTGACACTATGGTAGGAAGAATGTGGCAAGTTTTTATACGTGTAACGGAATGAGCATCTCCTCAATAGCGTCCCGTTGATAACTAATTTTAACCAGACGGCATGTTGCAGCCATTGGTTGGCAAACGTCATCTGCCATTTGTTAATCACGTGTTTGAATCGAGATGGCTATTAGTTACGTTTTCATTTCTTAAATAAATGTTGTTGCAATATGAATTAAACTTACTAGGTAATAGAAATTTACTATATTTATCGTAAAAAACAGAGGATGTTGGAAATTCAATAGCTACATTTCCCATCTATGTTTCTTTGAAAAGTCAAATGCTAATACGTAGTTCAGCATAGGTGCTAATGCATGAAATAAATATTTAAAATTATTTTCGTAGTTCAGAATTTAACGGCCCTTCCCTTTGTCGTCATCTCCTCCTCCTCTCCAGTCCTTTTTCTTGTCCACTTTAAAAAGGAATCGAATCTGTAATCTTTGCGAGTTGCGTAAGTATTTCAGATAGGGCTTATTATGTAGAAAGATAAAAAATAAAATTTCTATTATATTAAAATTTCTGTGTGTGTACGCTTATATGGAGGAAGTATTTAGTGGCGTATGAAGCAAGCATTGCTCATCGCTGGAGGGCGGAGGTCGTGTCTATTGCGTCATCGCTGCACTTTCGATGGCAAGCGAAAGGCTCATCTTCCTGCAACTCAGGTGCACGAGATCGCGGCCTGCAATAGTTATAGTCTATCGTTATGGGGTCATATGACTGTAATTTTTCTTTGTCCTTTCAAACGCTTTTTATAACGAACATTAGATTAGTATAAACTAATGATGTGATAACTAAGGCATAGCTAAATGACTTCCTCGTATGAAGTTTTATTGTATGTCAATGTTATAATTTCTAAAGTAATACGTGGATTCAATTATAGAAGATGGCAAGCAAATTGAATCTAAAATTAACTTTATTGGTAAATCAAAATGTTTTTACAAGATCATAAGTTCTGGCAGCACCAATTACCGATATTCGAACTATTTCAGTTCGACATAAATTCTAAATTAGTAACAATAAATAAAAGCTACAATTACCAATATAAGAAAACAGTGGTAGAGCTCAATAACATCTGTTGCACGAATGGGCCGGCTCAACCGGTGAAATGCCACGACCTCACAGAAGAAAGGCGTGAAGTATTCTGCGTCTCGTCTGATGAGTGAGGTGCCAGAGGCCCAATTTTAGTCTTTATCCTTTTCTCATCCTTTCCTAATAAGGATAAGATGGAAAAGGGAAGATGATTGGACGGGGATAGGAAAAGGAAATATCCTTTTTCCTGTCTATCCTGTCTGTCCCTTAATGGACAAAGGAGGGGTCCTTTGTCCATTAAGGGTGGGCAACGCATCTGCGACTCATTTGCTTGTTGCGGATGCCTATGGGTAACGGTCACCTAACACCAGGTGAACCGTTTGCTTACATAACATCATAAATAACATAATTTGTTAGCATCGTTACTACAGTATATTAAAATAAAATATATCAGTAGAGTAAATTTCTATCGATAAATTACGAACACGTAAATAATACGGCAATAAAAGATCCAAAGTGGGTTAGTGACCAGCGACACAATGCAGATCACCCAAAACTGTCTCGCTTTGAAGACGAACTGTGAATACGAATGCAGTGAAAGCGGCACGTGGGTAGACAGGTGAATCTGTTCTCTACAGATTGTTTTAAACTTTGTTTTCTCAATTACTTTCGTTTATTTAAAACCCACACTTATTATTCGAGCGCACTGTCCGTCGTCCAAATGTCCTTTTGAAAATTTATTTCAAGCAGTGTATTTCTAAAGCCATAAAAGCAATTCTTTCAAATATTTAATATACGCCTTAAACTATGACGCAATATTTAAAATGCCTTTGCAATATCTAAAATGTTTATGCCTTTTCGGGCCGGCACATATGCATTTTTCATTTAATAGAAGGTTGTCGAGTCTGCAAGGTTAGGACATTTAGATATGTGTTTCAACAACATAGTGCTCATGTGAAAAATAATGAAGCAAATTAATTGTAAAAACTAGGCACTCGTTTGCCCTACCTAATATTTCGTATATATGCCCGAGGAGGGTTGGCGTCAGGCAAGCGGCCGGTCGTAAAAAACTATAGCCAAAACCTATTACAGTATGGACTTCGGTCGTACTGCGCCGACCCCACAAAGTGGGAGAAGGGCGGGAAGAAAAAGAAAATGACCCACGAAACATCAACTAAAAAGTGTAAATTTAATGGTATTGATATTGATAATTTTATGGTATTGGTAGTGTAAATTTAATGTACCAATGTTTGTTATATCAATATCATGGATAGCTTGTAGTTAAATCAGTGTAGTATTATTGGACGATTCTCAAGTACTAGGTGTGAGATTGAGGGCGGCAAACGCGGCTAACGTAACGGGAAACGCACCGCGCCGATTATAACCCTCGCGTCGATGTCTTGCACTTTCTTGTTCCATCGACATTAATGTCTTAATGCACATTACCACTGAATAGAACGAAAATTGATTTGTGTTTTACAATGATAGAACCTACTCCCTTTACGGTAAATTTAATTACATGTTTAATCTTTAGATGTGACAAAATACCTCTTTTGTTCAACTACATTTAATAAGCAGGCTATAAGGTCATAATTGTGAAGATAATTAGGAAGGTGTATTTTTCATAGTGGACTCGATGTAAAATAGTGATTTGTTTCTAAGTATGTTGCCTATTGTTGTTAATTAAAGACGGCTTTAATATTTTAAGGATTCCATACATTACCATCAGGTGGAGGAAGTGTCTAATTTAATTTTAAATTAACAAACTCTCACATAGTTTGAAAACGAAGTGAGTTGTCCCTTTCGTAATATTTTAATGTACAAAGTTAAGCAATGTTACTTCGAAGTAAGACGATACACGTGTTTGCATTAGCTCAGTTTTCTCAGAAGCTCTCGAAAGCTCCTCTTCTCTTAATGTAAATACACGGAGTGTTTGTACGGCTTGCTTACAAACGGTTTGTATTAATTAATATGAAACTCTCGCTTGTACGTAAATTGTTATACGGTATGTCCACAATGCATTATTTATTAACTTTTATTAAAAAATTGATCGTATTACCTAGCAAAGAATGGACTGGCGTGAGTAGATTTCATTTAATGGGTGAAATACCGTATTGATGAAGCTCATCGCCCTTTCTTTTTCTATCTCCCTCCTCCCTCTATCTCTTCAGTTCAAATCTCCTTCAAATCCATTCCTCAAGTCAATTCCTCTTTCCTTTACAGTACGTGACAATGCATCCGGATTTCTTCTCATTGTTGCGAATGTCGATTTGTAGCAGTGGTCATATAACATCTGTCAATTCACTAACTCCCTTGTCTTGGTAAAATATAATTTGCGTCGTGCTGTTACTCTGTGTAACTAAGCGATTCGCAGTGCGTTTCCACATTAGTGTGTGCACGACTGTACACGCGCGTCGGCTAATCGTGTGGATCAGACGGCTTTCTCGCCTGTATCGTTACGGATGGCAGGTAAGTGTGGAAAGTCGAGCTGATTACGGTGTTACGCTCAACATCGACAGACAAACAGCCCACTCCTGTACACACCATTATCTATATAATGACCGATCACCATCGAGAATGGGTGTTATGAAAGAAAATGCTATTATCCACAACTGGAAGTCGTTAACTTTTCCTGTATCTTTAACGCTGAAAGTGAATAGTGCCATCGTATAGACTGTTTGTTATATCGGAAGGACGTCGGACACTGAATACATTTTTAAATTATAATTATCACGGTCATCAGACTGTATCACTACACTACTGGACTTAGGCCATCTCCTATAACCCTCATTTGTATTCTAAATAAATAACCGTTTTTAAGAAATCTTAAAAAATACACAAATGTAGTTTGTTTATGTTTCCCTATATAATCTCACAAAGATTATCATTTATTACAATTTTTTAAATAAACTTGACAAATTGTAACAAGTAAAAATAAATCACAAGTATAAAACAACTATTAACCGTTCAAAACAGTAAACCCAATTTAGAGTCGTACCGCTTAATACATCAAGTGACTATAAAACAATCTTAAAATAGCTATCTATCTGCAATCAGTTATACGTAATCGGAGTCGTAAAGAGGGGAGAAAGTGGGAGTAATAGAGCACTGACAGCACCGCTTGAGATTTTACGCCGATGTTATTTCAATATGCCGCCGGTTATTAATATAATCCATTTACTGGCTGCTCTTGTGGAATATGTAGCATGATAAATAGTCGGGCCTGTACACATGTTGGCCATTTTGAACGCGGTACCCGGTAATAACAGCTTTGCGTCATATACTGCATTGAACATTTTATCGTTTTAAAAATGAATTGATTGATATAGTTTTGATAATAACTTGAAGAAATACATTTAGCTTTAATGCCATTTTAATCTAACCACTGATATTTTGTAACCCAAAAGCATATGAAAAAAATCTAATAACCATTGTTATGGTATTATTTTGTATAGGAATAAAATATTGTAAAAACCGTACAACAGGATTTAGTATTTTGGTTATCATAAGGATGTATTTAATATTTTTGGTATTATTTTTACCCTTCACACCTTTTGCAATACCCGTGTTTCATTATTAGAATACATTATATTAAAATGGTGGTGTTACCACATGAGTTTCGGGTTATTTTCTTCAATCATATAAACACACTATTGTCCTGATTGCCAATAGCATTATTTACAGTTCATATAAGGCTAAGCAGCAAAAAGGCTTTACAAAAACTCTCTGTCAAAGTTCTTTTATATGGCGCAATAAGGGCGTTTCCATATGAAATATTTATCGTATCTTAAGAACGTCTGCACTCCTTAGCTTCGTACTGTACGCGACGTTAAGTTGAGGTAGGCCATTAATTTTATGGTCGCAGTTATTTTTTTTGCGTGTTGTGCGCAGGGCACAATTAGTGGTGATCGATCTCGGTCGTGCCTCGCATGGCGTGGCCGAGCGGGGAAGTTAGTCCATTAACTCGGAGTGCAACTAATTTCTCTATCTTTAGCCGGCGGTGTAACTGACCGCGCCGGCTACCGGGCCCCGACCGGCCGCAAAGAAACTGCATTAGATGAGTCCGGTTTACACGCGCGGTTCAAACGCACCGAATGATCACTTCCCTTTTGATATAAAGCGATAATCGTCGCTAAAACTATGTAAGTTTTCGATTTTCGTACACCAATTTAGCGCTGAATATATTAAGTTTAATTGATGGTAAGTATACGGCGAGAAATGGAATGTGGTGGTTGCGCCTATTTTAGCCATCAAATGATAACGAAACTATCATATAGACATTTTAGTACTTTATAATGCTGAGTAGTATACTGTTATGTGTCGGCATTACTTACTATTTTATCGTCTCAGCCCTCGTTTGGGGGGGGGGGACGATGTCCAGCAATGAACTTTTGAAAGTCTTCATATTTTTGTTTAAACACTTAAATAGTTCGCCGCGACTGTATCTCTTGAGCTCACATCAATACAAGTTATTGCGATTTACGTTGTCGCCCGCCAGCAATCAAACAACGGGCGTTTCCCACTTGTTAGTTTACTTTCGCTAGCGCGGCGAGAGTGAGCTTCCATAAGCTATCTAACAGGAAAGCCTGCAGACCATGTTTACCATTTTAATGCACATAACACGAGCCGCGCACCGACTTCGCCCGACAGTAAATCAAACGACCATAGTTAACTTACCTATACTTACTAGCCGAGTCACTTATATTATAAGTTTGTTTTTTTGTTTGTCACGCTTTCACACTTTAACGACTCGACCGATTCATCTAATCATGAAATTTTGCACACACATTATCATGTGTACAGAAAAATGCTATATGAATAGATTAGAAGAAGCGGGAGAGGCGTGCCAGGATCGCGCCAAACGGAAATCCGTAATCTCTGTCTACCCTTCTGGGTTACGGGCGACAGCGCGTTATTTAAATTTATTAACACGATAAATGTTTCTTTGCCTATAATGCTCTACCGATCTCCGGGGATCTCCGGATAAATCAATATCATAATCCATCCATATCATCCGGATAAAGTATGGTGTTAATAATTTTAAAAAAAATATTAAACATCAATTTGGAAGTTGTTTTAGTTGAATAAGAAATAGGAAAATATTCAAGGCCTTATTATTGATTTATGAAGAAACTAGTTCTAGACGTTTTATTGTTATAAATGGCGTTTCGAGTTTTTTAAATTACATCTTTGGTCACGACAGTGAATATTTTTTAATTTAGTATTCATAACAACCCGTGTCTAAACTATTCCTAAAAAAATAAACGGTAACTATCGTATTACCTTTAAAAAAAAGTACTATGGATTATTTGCTTTTTAATTATTTATTTTAATGCATAAAACACCTGTACGCACATTATATATCCTCTTTCCAAATTTAGGGAATACAGAACGAATCTTGAACGCCATGGATAGCTTTTATCGCATTAATTTTGATGGGTTCATTAATAAGTTACACTTATAACCTTCAAGTAATGTAAATACAATAATGATAACTTAAGTTACATACTTTAGATTACTTCATAAATATTACTATTGTGACTTTACAGTGGCGGATCTAGGATTGTCATTTGTAGAGGGGGCTTGAACCCCTTAGGTCTCCCTCCGGATCTGTCAATTTGATGTTATAAGCTACTTTCGTATTTCTCGCCGTTCTATTGTTTTAGTCATTGACCGAGGCAGACTTTGTCTTTGAAAGAAAAATGCAGGTTTAGAAGCCACCATTTAAAGTGCTTAAAAACGTACAATCTGACACTGGGAGTTAAGAACTCGAAATTTACGATTCGCGATCGAGATCTCGCGAGTCCATGTTGCGT
>DWTW01000353.1:0-17170 GCA_018246275.1 Papilio slateri
CTTCGAAACTTGTGGTACGTGCTGTAACTACCGGAACGGTCGGCAATCATTTGCCCGCGCGCCGTCCAAACGTCACGAATAAATAAATTGCTTCCGAAGAACAAATAACAAGCTCCATTATTGACTTGCAGCGGGGACCGAGCGGTCCAGACAAAGATTGCTACCTTTTCTATTATCATTTCTTTTTTAATTCATTGCAATGTTTAAATTATTAAAAAGGATTCAAATGTTAGAAGAGAAAGATAAAATTAATATTATTTATCTTTCGCAATTCACTAGGATAGACGGAAGCAGAATTAGGTTTTCAATTTAAGGCACATTTTTTATTTATACTTAATTATGAAAATGTTGTTTTCGAACATGCAATGCTTGATTATTATATTTAAATATATATTAAGAGTGCGTCCACAGTGCGCCGCCATCTCGCTCTGTCCCGGGCTACGCGTTTAGTTCCGGGCCCTGTACACCCGGATGCATTCATATCTCCTGCCACTGATCGCCGCCACGTTTGCTCAGGAAGGCCACATTTTCTTGTCCCTCGTGGGATCCACTTCAAAGCTTGTCTGGGAATGTAACTGGGATCCCGACGGAGGGTGTGGCCAATCCATGACCATTTGCGGTTTTATCTGCTGACAGCTGCTGACTGTTTGACAACGTGCCAGGAGGAGCTAGCTAGGTCGCCAGCGAGGCTCTTCGTTGCGTATTGTTTCCGGTCAAAAGATTTATAGAATCTGTCGAAGGCAGCGATTGATGAATGCTTTTACCCTCTGTGTTGTAAATTTTGCCACTTTCCATGTATCACACCCATACAGCAGGATGGATCTCACGTTAGAGCAAATTATTTTCAGCTTGTGAAGCTACAAGACGGGTAGTGCTAATCTAAAGCCAATTAATATGTTAAACCCGAAAAATAGGGTTTTTGAGAATGTGGTTTAATGTAAATACATATATCTTCCCAAGAAAGCGCTCGCAGCGCCGCCGTCTTGGGATATTAAATATTAATAACAAAGGGAACAGTCGCGGAGAGCTAAGATGCTCCGGCCACCGCCACCTTATCTTCCAATTAAAACCTCTGTCGGAGAATATTTCTCGGCACGCAATAACGCCCCTGCTGCAGCGCGGCGTGCGCATTATTAAAGACGTCACGGCAAATAATATAACTTGTCTGTTGGAACTGTGGAAACTTATTAATACAATTTGCAGGGGACGGCCGACGGTACGGGAAACTTTGCCACGTTCCATTCTCACACCACCTACGTTGTAGTTACACGTTTATTCACTGACTTACGTTTATTTGTAATGGTACCTAGTGCCAAGTAAAACTTATTCACAGGATGTTTGAACTGTCGCCTAAAAGCCACGTTAAAGTTCAATGGGAAAACAGTGTAAGCTTTGGCAATTAGAAAAAAATATGGTATATCTTTGATGTACAGTCTTTGTACCGCTTTACACACACTAGGAACACACTTCTATAAATTTGTGAAGAACGTATATGATACTATTTTGTCTGTATAGTTAAATTAATCTGCGTTTTTACAATAACGAGTGGTCGGTCAACTTTTGACTAATATCGTACACGAGACTTGAAACCCATTATTGTCAATTTCAGCAAAGGTTTTTAAGATGAATGTATTTTTAGCCTCTTAGGTGTGGAGCGATAGTCCGCTTCGCTGATTGTAAGGCGATCGCACTTTGAGCAATTTGTATAAGGGGCTACGGAGCAGGGATCAAAGTGATTCGCCGCCCTAAGACGTTGCAATCACCTTTTGAATCGACTTTTGTAAAAATTATATCGATTTCTATGGAATTTACCAGAGTATTTAATGAAATAACAGTATGTGGAAAATGAGAAGACTCGATTACCAACTAGAGTACTTCGGATCCAATTTTAAATAGTTATTAAGAAATAAACTTCTTACCAAATAATAATAGTAATACGTTGGTCAGATTTACGGGCAATTGTTTGAAGCTATAATATTTTCCACAAACAGAGCTCAGGCACATGTGCACGTCAGTATTATCGTGTTTATCATACTGAGTATCGCTATTTCCATATATTAATTTATTTTTAAGCACATTGACATGGCTACTTTGGGTTATGGCATCTTTGGATTGACCGTTTGATTAGCGCTCAACTAATCCATCAATTCTTGTGACGTAAATATGTCGCAGTAAGACACCGATTCACAAGGATCTGCATCTTCCACCAACTGAGGCTTGAAACCAATCATAATAACTATTTAACAATGAAGAGTCCAACCGTATCCGCACATGGAAGTTTTCAATAAGATAATGAATAATCTACAAAGTCAGTTCCTTTATTATATCACATCGTCACCAAATATTAATTTAATAACCGTACTAGCTTGAAATTTTTATGAAAAAAGCTCTCAGAAGGGTGCAGGAGAACTGGCGAGCGAGCAACGCATCGATTGTTCTGTCCTTGCGTAAAATGAGCGGTCACCGGCACAGCGCCCTGCTAATTAGCAATTATTACAGCGGCCAGATGACTGCAGCCGCAGCCGCAGCCGCAGCCGCAGCCGCAGCCGCGCAGAGCACGGGCTTGTGACTTGCGTCGGCCGTGTGAAGGTGAGCGGACATCTGAACGATCTGCAATATGACGCCGATATCAATCAACATATTAAGTTGTATCGACAATATTCAACAAGTTAATATTAGTTTGAACGAAACAAAGTCTGTGTGGCATTGCATCTTTTTTTTATAAGATAGAATAAAAGGTCGAACGAGCAACGGCTCGCCTATTATTATCAAAAACAGAGGAACTGCAGATGCGTTGAAACCTTTATAAGTCAAGCAAAGTCGTTTCGGTTTGCAAATTTGAGAAATGTAATCTGTTCAAAGTATTTTGTATTCCGAAAAGAACCATCCTTTTACAATTATTATTTTCCGTACCTGCCGTTTTAATTTAGCAATTGTCATTTGTAAGTCATAACATGGTTTACCTACAACTGAAAGTGTTTGTCCACTACCCTCTAAACCCAGTACCCACTTTCAAGTGTAGGAAATAACATAAATCACTATTAATTCGATACCTTTTAATATTCATTTTAGTGTCACCAAAAGTTTTTTTCTGTGATCGACAGCTTGTGTGCGTGCGCTGAGAGCACTTAAGAAATTTTCCATCAAATCTTTGTACTATTTACGATGTCACATAAATTTTCACTTAGGCAAAGCTGCCGCTTTTTTGCATCCCTTAACTAACAAAAGGGTAAGGGTTTTGAAAATGGATGACGTAACATTTCACTCGGCCGGCCTTATTATCTACGTAATGCCATGCAGTACGCGGCGTCAGCCGGAAGGCCAACAGTCCGCGACAAAAGCATAACCGTAACACTATGAGAGTGGTAGGCTACTATATCTTTGTTAAACTAATTTGTTATGAGTTGATCCCACATTATACCTATTTATAGCTTATAGCTTTTTCAATAGCATGAATATGAAATCATATTTAAGATATACAAGATAGAAGATATAAGATATAAGAAACATATTTAAGAATTCTTGAGTTTCCCCACATTATCCCTGCCTGTGTCCCAAATACCTAGGTTATTTTTGAGTTAATAATATTAGTAATGATATTTCTGAATTCAGAATTAGAATTTTAAAAAAGAAATTCAGAAACAAAGTGTTTTTTTTCTTTTATAACTACTTACATCACGCAGCACCATTTTTCGATCTTTTGAAATAAATTTGTAATTTTCTTTTTTAATTATGCTTATCACAATAAAAAAACTTACACATTCGACTACGGAAACAAGGCAAATCCTGTGTTTATTGTGCTTTGCGATAAATGGACAGTATTTATTTAACAACGTACGTGCATTAGTTTCGCAACTACATTTTTAATGTATTTGGGCAGCGAAGCGGTTTATGTTCATTCATTATTGGCCTGCAGTCCGTCAGGCTGCCCTCTCTCTCCGAGCAGTGATTACCTCTGGCTCTAGGCTTGAATTTTTCACGCAGAGCTGCCGACTTAAGTGGAGTTTATTTCTACTTTGTAGCGTCTTAGCAGGCGCAGATTAAGATTTTAAATGATGCGGTGTGTGGCCAGGAAACCAGCGAATTATAAGCGGACTTTAAATCCACTTAGGTTAATCGGCGAATGCTGCGGTTTAAAACAAAATATTACCAATTTTTTATAGTATTGATACATCGTGAACTTCCCACGATGTATCAATACTATAAAAAATTGGTTACAAGCCTCAAAAGCATGCCTCGAAATCCAAACATTCTTGTATGACGACGATCACTTCACTGTGACGAGAGTCTGCTCGCTTGCCTTGTATTCTGTAAAATAAAAATTGTAAGTCATACGTAGGAGTACGTTAGGAGTCGAGCGAGGAGATTCCTGAATGTTGACTAACCAAACATTTAATCACGCAGTCGTTCGATCGGAACTAAAAAGCAATTAAAAATTGTTATATGTATAGTATTGAAGATAATTTAAAGGCGCGTTCAGGATAATGTTCTCGAAAAAAAAAGTTATTACAAATAGAGCATCTAAGTCAACCGGTTCCTGCCCCCGCGCCTCATTATCGGATAAGTTTTTACCGCCTTTGCCATCTAACGCCCATAAATCTTGCCAAAGTATCCTCTGAACGCACGGGGGTCATTTCAGCAGCGTTTAGCGATAGCAGAGTGCTTGCGATAGTTTACTTGACAGCTTAAATAATCAACTGAATTTCTTCTGAGTGATGATTTGTTGTTCATTGTAAAACAATACAATTAATTTAATTTTAACCATAAGTTCAATAATCTAAAGTATCCTTGAAAAAAAAATGTTGATTTGTCAGTCATCTCTGATAAAACTTTTTGATCTCACTTAATTTTTCTTAGGAATTGAACTGGTTTCTGACTAGCAATGTAATAACTTATTATTTTTTCTACAATTAATTTCAGCAAAAAATGTTAAAAATTGAAAATATTGAGTTCTGAATAACATAGCCTTTTTAAAAAATGATTCGATTAACACTTGTAATAGATACAGTACAAACCGGTGTATGTCTCGGACCTCAATGCGATTTGATAGTATACTTTGACTCGCACTGACCTGTCACTAGTTCAAGTTGGCATTCGTAGAGAGTACAGGGTTAGAAATCCAAACGAATCACTATTGGAATTTCAATGAGAAAAAACCCTTTGCAGCTACGGCGCGGTATTGTCGGAGGCGGCGAGGGAATCCTAATGAGTCCACTCGTGTTGTTTATCGACACGGCTCGGCCCGACAGCGCCGGCTGCTCGCCGATAAACGTTTGACAGTTGTTAGTGGAATTTACCGCCCGCGCCCCGGGGTGCGGCGAGCTGCGCCCCTTTCGCCAAATGAACCGTTTGTTTTTGTTTACTTGCGATCGAGATAGATGCGATAGTCCCAAAAGGTTTCAACGGATCGTCGATTGCTTTTTAAAGGTAAGCTATTGAGGAAGATCAAATTACATTTAATTCTAAAGAACAATGTTTTGTATTTTGATTGTTTCGGGTGACTCTAAAATGACATAAACACCAATTAACACGTTCACTGCGCATCACCCAAAATCGTCCCGATACGGTGCTCACTGCTGGAGGGTACTGCTCGTGGTGTTAGTGTAATGTAAATAACATTACACTAACACCACGAAATCAGCAAAATTAACACGTTTGTATTACGTTTATATCACATTCACGCGGCGAACGCGAGGCGAGATATCGTACAGACTTTTGTAAAGGAACATTTGTGTAGGAGCATAAATAACCAATGTACTTAAAAAACTCGGCGATTCGCCCCTTTAATAAAATCATTCATTTCATCGCGCGGTACGCGCTTTATTTCTCCTTTTATTGCACGTGCGCTCTACGCTGAGTATGTTACATACATACGCACTTTCAGTATCAGAATGTAGTCACGAGCAACTTAACTCTGGAAGACTGGGATATTAGTTATTATACTCATTCACTCGATTTATAATGAACAAGGTACAGCAAGCGATGTCTATATAGAAATAGAGTCCCAAAGAAGAAAGAAGAATTTAAAATACCGACCATCGTATGGTATGAGTCGAATGCTTTCACAATCAGACCACCAACCGTTACGTATACGTAGCACCGTTTACGTCCTTTATTATAATTCATTCAGTTATGAGTACGTCCATATAAAATGATTGGACAATAGATGGCACGATATAAAATGTGGTGTAAAATTTGAGTCCACCGTCCCTCGGCTCCTGGCGGCAGGCAGTTTACGCGCGGTAATGGCGTATCATAATTTATTCCGAGCTGTGTTCCACCGCCTCGGCCCGGAATGTTCCTGCCCCGCTGATGAGTTATGTCTTCTATTGCCGACGTGGCTCGGGCACGTGTTCCACCGTCTGGGTACGTTCACGCTGCCGCCGCGCCGCGCTTCACCGCGCCGCGCCACACCGCCCGTGCTCGCGTGGAGACTTACTACAACAGTACAGTAACTTTCATTCAAAACTATTCTCAACTATCAAACGTGTTCTAGTTAGTGGATATACATTTAAATATTACGTCATTGTTATAAATGTCTCTCGCAGCATCTTGTAGTACGTTATCTTCAAAATTATAGGATGGTTTCCGAAATAAATAAATCCATCAATGCGATTGTACGACAGTCGATGACACATTTTTATAATGTCCTTGCCTACGAAGTTAGGTACGTATATAAGTTAGTATACATGTATAAACTACTAAATTATACTAGTGCTAGTAAATTATCAAATTTTCAGTTGTAGAGTTCTGTTCTGCGGCACGAATGTTCCGGCCCGACCGGTGACATACCACGACCTCAC
The DNA here is from genome assembly GCA_018246275.1 of Papilio slateri. NCBI lineage: Eukaryota > Metazoa > Arthropoda > Insecta > Lepidoptera > Papilionidae > Papilio > Papilio slateri. Next base: position 6,804 of record DWTW01000353.1, read on the forward strand.
AGAGGACCGGCGTGACGTAGAAGTATGCTTCTGAGTAGTATATTTAGTCTGATGAGGGAGGTGCCGGAGGCCCAATTTCAGTCCTCTTCCCTTTCCCATACTTTCCTAATAAGGATAGGATGGGAAGGGGAAGAGGATTGGACGGGGAGGGTATGAATGGAAGAAGGAAATATCCTTTTCCAGTCTATCCCCCCTTTAAAGGTAGGCAACGCATACGCGGCGCATTTCCTTGTTGCGGATGTCCATGGGTAGCGGTCACTCAACATCAGGTGACCCGCTTGCTCGTTTGCCAACTAATTCCATAAAAAAAAATTTAATGAATACTTTAGAAGATATTACACATTTCAAATGCAGGGACATAGCTGTTGCGACGATATCGCCCGGGCCTATAAATAGCGCATCGAAGGCCGCGCTTCGCGCCCGTTCATGATAGGAGCGTTGCTGGAGTTTCTTCCGCCACTTCTTCTACCAGCGCTAACGCTTTCCGAAGTGGTAGTAATGGTAGCTGTAGGCAGATGTTAGCTACCGATCGGAGGCCGAGGTTCGGCCCTCTCGGGCACCCTCGAAACGGAACGCTAAACGTGTAATGAGTGACAGTCCAAGCCGAGGTCCCCTCTCGGGGGCCCTTGAGTCCAGTCATTGCATAGAGCATACGCCGAAGCGACCTAAGAGCTCGTCGGCCTCCCAATCCGGTAATAATAATAATAAAGTAACGGCCCGAGCCGAGGCTCCCGAGGGAGCCCTCGAGCTTAGTTACTCTTAAAGAGGTTCAGGCTCAGCGCCCTTTGCGCTCGGCCACCTCAAGCCCGGTGAATCTGTGAAAGCCTCCTCCAAGCTAACAGTGACAAGCCAGTCACAAAAAAAAAACAAAAAAACTCTAACACCTGGTAAACAGGTACGTCGTATTTATACTTCTTACAAAAAATATAATATTGTTTTATTTTTTTTTATCTAAAAATACTGGTCTGTATGTAACGTGTTTTACTACCAGATGTAGCGCAAAGAAGTGTGGGAGCTTAATTAATGGTTTACATATTAAGTGAATACTTTTTAAACTAACTAGATTAAAGTGAAACTATTATTTTCTTTTAAAAGTTACTTTAAAAAGAGATTGATGAATATGCTGATTGTCAGGGTCATCCCGATTTCCTAGGAACTAATTTTGTCTATTGTTTCTTTTTTTAAGAACTCATGTCACTGCAATAAACAGACCAAATAAATTTATTTTTAATCTATGTACGAATTCGTACGTCTCAGGTCACTTAGCAATATGATTCAATTTATTTTGTAATAAACGTACAGACATACGTACACTTGTCTTTCGTAGATTTTAGTTAGAGATGGAAGGTAAATCCTTGTTTCTGGGATATCTAAAGTTACGATATTCTATTGAAACCTTCGATGAAGAGTTAGGGATTTGAAATATTCCGAATATAGTCGAATAATGTAAATGTCTGAGTGATAAAATTTCAGATTTGTTTTTGTCAACTACTTGATCAATACCAATATAAAATAGGTAGCAAATCAAGTCATTTTATATTCTGTTGAAACATGTGTAAAAAGTAAAAAATATGTATGAAAAGTATGTATATAAATAGTCAATTTATTTAATTTATTAAATCAAAAGTCATTTTCATCAAACCAAATGTTTCGAACCACTGCGTATAAACAATATTGAGTCATTAAAGAGTAACTTTCCCAATTATTTTCCATTCAACTGTTATGCCTTCAACTTGTTAAAATTCTGTTACAAAAGCGTCTCATTCGGAGCAAATATTCAGGGTACTTCCTGTCGGAAATTGTTGCAAGATACAGGTGTTTAGAACGCTAGCTGAATGGAAACTTAATGAAGTTTCTTAATTTATTCTGAGCAACTCCTGGATTTAGTATCGAATCCTTTAGATTGACGTTGAATGCAGAAACTCGAATTAAATTTTATTCCGTTTCTCGCATATTTGCAAAAGTGAGTTGGATTTTAGTGTAAGTAAGTAGAAGTCACCATCGGTAAATGGATATATCGATTAAATTGATGACGAAAATAAACTTTTATTCCATGAAACTACTGTAATGAAATTCATCGTTTTCATTAAAATTGCGTATAAACAAATGAAACGGTGGTTGAAAATTCTATATGGAAATAGAATAGAATTGTATTTCCATATAGAATCTACTGACACCAAAACGTTTGTTTTTGCTATTTAATATAATACAAATTATATAAAGTCATTTGATGCGAACGACGCGGGGACCGACCGCTTACTATGATAACGGTATGGTAAAAAAATATTTCTAAATATTCAACAACAGTGCACAATACACAACACTCAGTGTTCTCATCTTAAAAATCTTATATCGCTTAGCATCTGTTACTATTAAACTTAACCACGGGCTCGGCCGCAAGTGTGCCACAGATTAGAAAAGTTATATAAAGGTCAGTGCTATTAGTGGAGAAAGTTTTGTTTTTAAATGTTGCCTTTGGAAAAAGCCGAGTCCAGAGAGTTCATTGAGTAAACGAGAGTGTGTAATCTTTATTTACAAAATACTGTTGAAATGCTGGTTCTAATTGGAGTACTTTGATTTAAATATTATGTTTCTTGAATTTATGGTGTATTCATTTTATTTAATTATTTAAACAAGTTTTTTACTTATACTTGCAGTCCTCTAGTGGATGTTTTGTTATTCTAAAATTAACTCAAGCGTAAAAGAGCAGCTTGCATAACTTTTTACGGGAACATTTTGTTATTTTGCGATGCTGCAAAATATATTCCATCTTTTTCATTTTAATATTAAAAGTGACTTAATTCTTGGTTCACTAATTCCATCTAAATCCAACACATTCACATTTCCTTTTAATTCAGCTTTTGTTAAAAAAAAAACAAATAATAACAAGCTATAGTTTAAAATGCTAATTAAAAAAAAACAATAAACTCGACTGATTGCATAAAACTCCGGGGAAGAATACGCTTCGAATGATACCTTATTTTTCAAAATTGGTCGTTTAGACTACAGGAGGTCACAATGGAACTGCCATACGTACATACCCCCGAAAAAGCTAACCCTCTTGTCAGTTGGGCAAAAACAAACAAAGAGGCTATCGCTGTCACAGAAGGACCTTAGTAGGAAATAGGTGTGCGGCTATAACGTAGTCTTTTGCTATTGTCCATACTAATATTACTAAGTCTATCACTAGCAGTGAGTTGTTTCATGAATGGGCTGGCTCAACTGGTGAAATACCACGACCTCACAGAAGACAGGCGCGAAGTAGAAGTATTCTGCGTTTCGCCTGATGAGTGCAGTGTTGGAGGCCCAATTATAGTCTTCTTCACTTTTCTATTCCTTTCCTAATAAGGATAAGATGGAGGGAAGGGGAAGATGATTGGACAAGGAGAGGATGGTAGACACTATACTGTGATGATATTCATACTTTGTAGTAATACTGTTTAATGAGTACAAATACAATGAATGAATAATCATACGGAATTAATTTCTGTCAGCCAAAAGTTCACAACAAATAACAACAACAATGACATTGCAGTTTCATTTGGACCAACATAACAGTAAACAACACAAGTTAGTTCAAATATTTGGCATAACTTAGACCTTTACGTAACAATAGATGAGCACGAGGATCAAGTGTTCCAAGTAAACTATCTTGTGGTCTATTTGTTTGGGAGTGTACACTGCAAATAAGACCCGACTGTATTAACAGGAGGGTAGATGAAATGTTTGAAGCATTTTAACAATGTAGATTCTACTACTGGACTAAATTTAATTCCTTTTGATTAATTGAATTAATTTAAATCGATGAAATTTTAAAAAGGTAAAGATTGTTAACGAACCATGATGAATTTAATAAAGGCTCATGAGGGATTTAAAAATTGGTGTCAAAGTTTTTTTTTAGTAACAGGTCGCGTAATTCCTTAAAACTATAGAGCTTTGCGTTCTAGGTTCCATATCGTTACGGCATATCTTATGTATAAAAATCTCGTATCACATTGTTTGTCCGGGAGAAACTCCGAAACTACTACACCGAACCGAAATTTGGTCACTATGTGTAATTTGACCCAACTTAAAAGATAGAATTTTTATCTCGATTTACGCAATAACAAATATTGACCTCAAATTAAATGTTTTAATTATTTAAAATTTCCATAAGTTTCTAATAGCTGTATGTTAGTTTATTGATACAACATTTCACCATATTTTGTCATCTAGACTGTTGGCACACATCATGCGTGTTTTCCTGGCTATAGATAATTAGTGCTACCCGTGCGAAACCGGGGCTAGTCAGCAGTAGATATATATTTGTATATATACGATTTTTATATTTTATACAAGTAAATATGTCCGTATAACATCAATGAAATAATATCAGGGATTTTCTCTGCTAGTAAGGATTTTTTTCGTAAAAAGTTTATCCTATAAGCGCATCCTTTAATAAACGTGTTAATATTGTTTGATAAATAAATATGCGTTCTCGCCCGTAACCCAGAGGGGTAGGCAGAGATCAAGGATTTCCATTTGGCGCTATCCTGGCACACCTCTCTTGCTTCATTTAAATCCATACATCTACGCATACATGCTCGTCAGTTATGGGTACACCTTATATCGCCTTTCCTTAGTATGTCACTAATCTGATCGATATAAGTTCTTCTGGGACGTCCCCTGCTAACACTGCCACTCACTTTTGCAAGATAAATTTGTCTTGTCATTCTCTCATCATTCATCCTTTTAATATGCCCGAATATTGTTCGATGTTTTACATAAACTCGTGGTAGTAAAGATATTAATAATCAAGAATTTTTAAGTTAATAAATTATCAACTTAATTACTAATTCTACTTAGTTTGACTTTAAGAGTATCAACACGTGCCAACATTAAAAATTTAATAAAGTGTTAAACTGCGCTGTAAAACAGTTTACGGTGGCGCCGACTCGGGAAAGCCAATTACGTGCAGATATTTACGACGGAAGCCCAGTCGTAACTTTTAACACTTTAATATAATTCCTACCTATCTCGTTTAAATCTTTCAAACGGAATGTTAACTTCTATGGAAAGGGAAATTAACTATAAATTTTATAATGCTACAAACATTTTAACTGTTATTTTGAAAAAAAAAATCTCGGTAGAAAGTTTGTAAAGTTGAAAATAGGTACATATTGTTTCTCTAGAATGTTTTAGTGTCAGTCCGCGAGGTCTTCCTGATTCCTTGATTAAATTCCATAATTTACCACTCATTTTAAAGTTTACCAGTTAAGTGTCGGCTAGTGACGAAAAATAGACTCACAGTGTAAAAATGGACTCTTAAATTCGAGATTTTGTGCGCAATTCTGCACAGGTCGACTAGGTACATATTTAGGGAACTACTTTTTATTGAGGGAGCAACTGTACTTTTTTCTCGCGTCGTTAGTTAGTTAGTCGAAGTTATTTAAGAATATATATGATGAAAATCGTTTATGCGAGCAGTGCAATCCTGCCAATAAAATACAAAACAATAGATTAGATCGCATTGTAATTTTCAATCTCAGCTTTCATTTCATGATATCGCTTGCAAGTTTGTCCTTTTCCTATAAAATAAATCAACCTTAGAAACCTACCTTCAGGAGAGATCGTACGCGGAAGCACCTACCTATCACACTAACAGTACTAATTCTAACGTATTGGCACAGTAACAGTTCCGTGCTCTCTAAGATTTTAGTCACTAATTCCTACTCACTGAAGCTTGTTTCCTCACATCATTGATTGGTTAGAGCAAACAGGAGTGTGAGCAGGAATTAGTAACATTGCATCTCATAAGAATAATTTTGGCCTACGGTGCCATTCAAACAGGATGGCATAACCTTTGCGTAAGATTCTAACGATTATAAACGAAAGCAAATAATAAAGACGAAATTATTTAAAAATATATTATTTCATTCTTAAAATCTATAATCGACGCATTTTAAACTGAGTCGTCGGGCAATAAGCGAGATAGACATATAAATATGATTTATGACCCGAAACCTCAGTTCATAATGCGTCGACTATAGTCCATAGTTAAATAATGTTTCAAAATTGTTCTTCATGAATATTTAAATCCTTCTATTTAAAATTGAAATAAATTAAAAAAGAATAACTGTAAAAAGTTCTTTTAAAACTTCATTTCAGTTTATGATTTATGAAGTGTAAATGTTTTCCGGGTGTGAAATTTCGAAGGAAGCTTAAATGATTGCTCGGTCCATTTAAGAAATTGAAAAACAGCTTGTCACGGGCTGATTTATTTTTGATGATTCTGGGGCATTGCTTAATTTTGCGGACGGACGGCTTGCGTAATGCTCGCTACAGAATTTTTAAGAGCTTCTGATGATTTTCTTGGAGAAATATAGTTGTGCTACAGAGATGAAATACGAATAACTTCTTGAGGTCACTTACATGAGCGGTAATTTCCAGAATTAGACGACTATGGAATGGATTGATAGTAAAAATATTTATATGAAAGAATATGTCTTTGTTAATATTCTGTTGACCAGCAACGCAGTTCCTCTAGTATCGTGGATGTTCAGTGATGAATAATATTGTAAAATGTTGCAAAATAATTTTAAATTAGTGATTTACTGCTATTGATGTTACTATTTAACAATGAAAAGCAAGCTAGTACTTCAAAACAACCTTAACTTATTTTACTTAAGTGTTTTATAAGTTATATACATGACGTAAATTCTAAACAGCAATGAAATACGAACCTACATCGCCACCGCGACAGCTACATGCACCACATATGAATTATCGCTTTCATGCTAAATAAATTCAAGGCCGGTCTGATTTATATTCCGGAACCGCGCGATATACGAGCCCCACTAAATGGAAAGGACGATATTGTGCCAGTAACTTTACTGAAGCCGCTAAAATGTCCTCATACAACTTTTTTATTTTCCAAATAGATATTTTTTCTTATGATTTATGCTATTGTAAGCTCAAAAGTTGAAGATACCCTTATATTATTTGACTTTGTCAGTTCTTTTATCATATAAATAGGATGACCCAATAATCCAGTGAATATAGTGTAGCTGTTACACTTGAGATCTGAGCTCAATTCCCAATCGAGAAAAATATTACTTCGTTGTTTTTCCAAAATCTACAAACATACCTTACAAACCGATGAATATCGAATTCCAAATTCCATCCACACCATATTCATAGTTTTTTACAGATGGTGGTGTAAGTTAATGTATTGGTAATTCAACATCAACAAAATCAACATCTTTTGGCATCTAGGCTGTCGTCACATGTCACGCGTCATTAATTCATTTAGTCATTAATTAAATATGTGCCACCCGTGCGAAGCCGGGGCGGGTCGTTAGTCTAAAGAGAAAAAACTATAAATTTTCCTACTAGACTCTATATAAATGAATCAGTTGTAACGCAATGTTAACGCGAAGGGGATTTTCTGTCCGCGACAATTTTGATTTATTGCTACAGTGAAATTTCTTCTACCTTGTGGGTGACCAGGTAAGAACGTGGCTGATGGAAGCGTTGGTCGACATACTAGTATCGATTTCGTCCTTATTTAGTTGAAATTTTATTTGACTTTTAATTTACATTTTAATAGAAGACAGGGGTAAACGAGCTAGCTGGCCAAAGATAATCGCAACAATAAGGTGAGTTGTAGATACGTTACGAAATTTATGTAAGGCAGAGGAGGAATGGAGCTACGGAAGAAGTGAGGAGGGGTAAGAGATGGGTAAGAGTATAGGATAAGACCTTCTTCTTCCTACCTAGTACCTCACTCATCAGGCGAAACGTTAGAGAAGAACAACATAAAATACGTCTTCTTTACGCCAGTCTTTTGTGAGGTTGTGACTCTCTCTATGGACGACCTATTCATGCAACGGCTGTCGCTGCTCCGGAGATCTAACATTGTGGGACATACTCGTATCCAAAAGCCTAATAAATTGTAATGAATTTTTATACATTTTCAAGGCGTAAAATGTTTACATGTGAACAACGACAAATGAAAGGTATCAATATCAACTTTTCCTAAGCCCTTAAACATGGCACCGCATAATAGACGACTATTGGTGAGATGAATACACACATTTTAATATTTTCCTTCAAGTACGGTGTTTATTATTTTGCCACGTATACTTACACGACTGCCGTCGCGGAATGGATAATGTAACCGACTTAACGGCCTCGCAATATGGAACAGACACGTTACAGTAACGTCTGTAGCGAATACATTGGCATTGTTTGAATTAATGTTTCATTAATGGTTGCTGTTAAATTCAACTGAACGCTTCAAATATTCTTTACGACGATAGATAAGATTGCCTGAAAATAGATCAGATTATAATAATAAATCTGAAATCCGTTGTTATATCGAGCAAAAATAAATATAATAAAAAAGAAATAAAAAACATTAAAATGCCCTGAAAAAGCAATATAGAAAAAAAATGAAAATTTATATGCGGTTAAAATGTTTTATTTTATTTTAATAACTTAATAAAGTTTAGTTACATAAAATAGGTGGCACTTTTTATCATAAGGTAGTTATTTCTACTAATCACGTTAAAAACGTTTGAAGTGTACATTTGAAAAAATTGAAATTGAAAGAAATAAATGAAAATTATCAAATGCGTAATAAATTGAATCATATTTAGTAGCATCCCATTATTACAGCTTCCTAACGTGATGTCCAGATTCGCTCTTGTTCACGCTAATCTATATCAAAAAGAGAGCTTCTAAAAATAATGGGTTGATTAAATAATATTGTGACTTTAAAAACTAAGAAATGCAGTTTAATTTCATAAAATAAAAACATAACAATAAACAAACTCTTATCGTTTACAAAATTTATTTAATACTTGGACAAACAGTCAGTAACTGAGCAGAAGAGGCCGATGTTAATTAAGAAGTTTTGGTGCTACAAACAAATAAATTCAATCCGGATTGAAGCGAGCATATTCAATGTTGGCAGGAACTTGAATGTCCCGAGGCAACGAAGTTGATTCATATATCTTCACAAACTTTGCTTATGATCGCATTTTATTACCAATCTACAGCATTGAATAGGTTATAGACCTAAATTAATTTATTGATTATCATATATAGTGCATATAAAGTGAAGGCGACAAGAAGAATGAATTATCCGATCTTAACGTATATTCAGTAATAGTAATGTTTATTAAGACTAACGATGTCACGGAATGTCAAGGTGATAATGCAAACGGAGCGCTGTGCGAAGTATTATTATAAATAATTTATGCGTATCAATTACTATCAAAAGAGATCCTGTTCATTTTGTCGTTTGTACTGAGTATATGGATTACTACAGCCTTTTACGGGCAAGAGCAATCAAACACTACTCGCGATGTTGTATTTGGTGGGGAGGCGCGCCAGGTTGATGATCAGTGACCAAGATCTGGTTAGCGTCAATTTAAACAATCTTGAGCAAAATGGCTATTTCGTTGCTGTTTTACAGAGTACATTTTTGAAAGTGTACACAGGAATTTAACAGTGTTAGAGCCCGCAACAATAACATCTGTTGCACGAATAGGCCGGCTCGACCGGTAGAAAACTACGACCTCACAGAAGACAGGCGTGAAGTAAAAGTGTGCTTTTGTGTTTTCGTTTTGATAAGTATAGTGCGGGAGGCCCAATTTCGGTCCTCTTCACCTTCCTATCCTTTCCTGATAAGGATAAGATGGAAAGGGGAAGTGGATTGGACGGGGAGGAAATGAAAAGGAATAGGAAATACTCTTATTCTATCTATCTCCTCCTCTGTCCATTAAACGTAGGCAACGCATCTGCAACTCCTTTATTTGTTATTGGATGCCTATGGATAGCGGACACTTAACATCAGGTGAACCGCTTGCTCGTTGGCCACATTCTCCTATAAAAAAAAAGGAATTGCTCCAGGTAATTTCATCTAACGTTAAACAGCAGTATCTCAGCAGAACCTATCTTCTGTAGAAAATTATTGGCTATAAATATACTTTTTGTTTTTTATTTTTTTTTAAGATGTCTCCTCTCTCAATAAATATACACGTATATTTTATACAATCTATATTACTTAATACTACTTTTATTTGACATATCTTTTTTTATATAAATAGGAGTTATATAATATTTTTGCGAAGTATTTCATGGATAAAATTGAGTTAAATCATGTATTCAAGTCAGATTCTCGCGATATGAAATAAAAAAATTCCAATAACGTGAATTCGGCATTCGAAGAAAAGAAACTATTCAACGAAATGACAACTCATCTTTTCTGTCTCGCCGTTTGTCGTAAGGTACAATTTATCTACATCTTATTTACATAAATATGTCTTTTATTAAATGCAAACATTTACATCACTTTAAAACGATGGGAAATATAATAATAT
>DWTW01000354.1:0-17169 GCA_018246275.1 Papilio slateri
TCAAGAGGCGAGCATACCTTTCCCTCAAAGGCCGGCAACGCATCTGCAGATCCTCGGGTGTTGCAGATGTCCATGGGTGGCGCTAATCGCTTTGGCGTTCCCGCTGCTAAGAAGCGCTGCTGAAGCTAAAAAGTAGCACCAATGCTAGATAAAAAGCAAAACGTTAGCAGGGTATTAGAATGTTATGAGGAGGGAAGAATGGTATACGACAAGGAGAGTTTTAGATATGAATGTGAAGTATATGTCGGTAGGGCTAGGCCTAAGAAGATATGGATGGATCGCATGAAGGGTGACATGATTAGGAAGGGTGTTACGACTGAATTGATGGTTGACTAATAAATTTAGAAGACGAAAACGTGTTGTGCTGACCCCGTATAAAGTGGGAGCAAGGACATGATGATAATAAATATTTTTGAAAATCCCCGACTTAAAGTAGACACTTTCTATATTATTGTAATAATGTTTGTACTTCCTTCTGGTTTAGCAGAGAAAAAATCGTTCTCAGGGTCTGCCACTAGATGGTGCTTTACGGTAAACAACTTATACTATTATAAATGTGAAAGATTGGATCGATGGATGTTTGTTACTCATTGTGCCAAACGGCGGAATGAATCTTGATAAAATTTTGCACAGAGAGATTACAGTCAGGAATACTGGTTATACCGCCCGAATGGCAGCGCCTAAAAGCCTTTCGCGGGCAATAGCTAGTTAAATAAATAAAAGATACACATTTTGCGTTGATATTAACCTTGTTATTACATGCAGTAAGCTAATAATTGAATCACCAGAGGAGTTATAAAAGTACAATGACCGTAGAACTTGTTGGCAGATGGGGCCAAAAATTTTTACAATGGATAACGCAGCCTAGGCAGACCTCCAAGATTGTTCGATGGATCTTTGTTGCGGCGGCTTACGACCGGCAGAGGACGCCTTTTTCCCTTCTCTCTCTGCATTCCCTTAAAAAACACGAGTACATGTTTTTATCATGGTAATGAAATATAGAATTTGAGGTCGGCGGCTGCGATGTGCACCACGCCTTGCTGCTCAGCATGCTTGTTGCTTGCAAGGAACAACATGTTTGATCACAGTGATTTAGCGCACACGCTGTTTCGGAATATTAATGTCATTATAACACGTGTTTTGGGACCTGCGTCTACGTGCCTCGACATGTCAGCAGTGTACACTCGGTTTTATAGTCAACTAAATGATAGTAAAAATGTTAATTTTACCTTTCTTTTACACATTTTGAATACAATGTTCCGTAATGCCGTTGGGCATTTCGGAATATCAAGGTTTGAGTTTAACGAAACTTAAAAACTTGTTATGGAATGATTAGTGCTATGCAAGTTACCTATCTCCAGAATGCTAGGTTACACGTACGTACCATAATTAAGTAAAACAATTACATAAGATTAATATTATGATTGACGTAGTGAATGTCGTGATCAACTTATCGCTTCGTGAATTATATAATCCATCGAGAGTTGCCGTCTCTGATGTGTAATTTTAATCCTAGTCTCGTTTTCTAATAAGGAAAGGACAGGAAGAGGAAGAGGATTTGACCAGGGAGGGGATGGACAGGAAAAGGTAATAAGTATCTATTTCTTCTGTTTAAAAATGAAACGCAATCTACTGATGATTTTAAAAATACCTAAGCAATGTTACTTTGTTTCAACGAAGTCATTGGAAGTATTTATTATACATCTAATTACATTGTCTGAACAAATTAACATCAAAATTAAACTTGTCAGTTTGTTGGCTACGTCAGTAGCGAGTTAAAGTATAACACATCTCTTAAGTCGTCTGACCCGGCCGATGAATGCTACAACTCGACAGTTGTTAATAAGCCTCCTTTAAACGTGCGTCTAACCATAAACAGAGTTATAACAAGTGCTTTAATATAGCGGTTTATGCTTTTGATATAGCATTTTTATGAAAAAAAAAACTTATAAATATGATAAGAAAAACTCCAAAAGAAAACAACTGCGCATGCTAAAGGGCAAAGAAGCAATAAATATCTCGATCTGATCGGATCACACGCGATCTTATGCGTTTTTAATGCACGGACCATTGCGGACGGATTTATTGGACGCGTTGCGTCTTACAACTTAATGCCGTCATAAATGCAGTACATTGTGTATGGCGCAGTATACAAGACAAACTGTGGTTACCTCGCAAGTCTCTCGCACAATCAATTTTATCTATTACTGTTTGTCTATAAGGCATTCCTTAAAATTAAAATTATAGTGTGATCATTATCACACTATAATTTTATTTTTTATTCGCTAGGTTATCTACGCATCGCCAGCGATGTCTTACAGGATACCATAATTACACAGGACATAAATTAATATTTTTTGTTATTGCTAATTCACTCCTATTGATAGTGCACCCATTTAGTTTTGTTGTAGTGATAAAATTAATTTTAACACGAATTATAAAGTAATGTTTCAAAATAATGGCGAGTTTATCGACAAATGCTAAAGATTTTACAATGCCTCATTTGAAAAAAAAAATATATCGTAATGCAATAAAATGTTTATGGTAATTCATAAATTATGCATATATAAATTGTGCATTATTACTTACGACCTAGATCGATCCATTGAACATGCAACATTTTTAAATTTGCCAAGCGTAATCGCCTTCCTGTCTTTTCTAATGACTAACTTGCATTATCATTGCATTAGAATTATAATTAAGGCTTTGTGCACACTAAACGCTACTTAGTTGCACATAGACAAGACACAAGTTCCAGTGTGTCCCGCCCTAACACGCGTCGGTGTGGGCCCATCGGCTCAGTAAACAAATGACGCGTTACCTTCTAATTGTCAATACTTAAATTCACGTCACGAGCGAGGCTTTACGTTTAATACCGCGATTTATTGTCCTCGAGCGTGGGTAAACTTTTGGCCGCTTCTAGCGAACTGCCACCTCGCCGTACTGCTTTTCAGTTGGCGCCAAGTTCAAATTGTAGCATCGAATCCGTTTGACTCAGCGCTGTGTTCTACAAGTACTTGACTTGCCGTCAGATTGTTTTGATACTAATACTACGACAGAAAAATTGTAGTTTTACTTTGGAATAAGTGTGACACACAGACTTAGTTATATATATATATATATATAATTGGGAGGGAGAAGATGCTGTGAAAGCTCTGTTCTCCGTGTCTCAATATCTGTTCGGTGGCCGTTCGAAACCCTATTCAGAACTACAATAAAATACTAGAAATTCTTTTAGAGACCAATGTTTAGTTGTAAAAAACATTATAAAAATAAAAAATACCAATAGATATGTGACATACTCGTAGTATGAAGATGAATTTCCTGTTAGTAATTCATTTGTAATTCATGCTCTGTAATATATATTCTTTTTTTCTTGTATAATTAACTTACTATTCCCGGAATGCCTTGCAATGCTACCTAAAGTAAAATAGCGTTTGATTGTATATTCTGCAAAATATTTAAGTATTGTTATTTAGTTTATGCACGATAGTGGCCATGCGTTTGTCAGCTAATTTTTGGCATTTTGCCCAACACTCTAAAAATATCAGTAAATAAATTACGTTTTACATATATAACTATTTTTTTTCAGATATGACATAATAATGTTTAAATATTGTGCAATAAAACTTCATTAAAATCTAAAAACCACTTTTTATTTATATAGTTTTTTTGAGCCAGAAACCTATGCTGGCGTCCTCAGAACACCCTACCAAAGTTTCAACACAATCCGATCAATGGCTTAGAGACGCATAGAGGACAAACATACAAACAATATTTTTATTTATATAGATTTTATATAGATTTATTTATATAGATTTTATAAGTGTAATTAGTAAAATTAGCGAGACAAGATGAGTTATGTAAACAATCCAACTTTAACTTTGTTGTAACAAATTTCGATAGGAAAGCTCGTGATAGTTTTCTATCCTTGTCTCTCACACACGAAAACAAGTTACCATACATTATCTGGTATTACAAGTTGCACCTGTTACTTCCACATTCCAAACACATATGGTTTTCTTTTTGCGCATAAAAATTAAATTTACATTGACCTTAAAACAATCCGCAATCTCTATTTTATTATAGACACAAAGTTGGCCATGCCTGCTGTAATGAGTTCGAATTCGCCATCCCTTACCCTAATAACTTACGCGCGTCTGAACACGCTTTTATAACTTGCAATTTGTCTACACGAAATAGAGATTAAATTCGGCACCGGACAATCTCGTCCTGGCTGATATCAGCAAACAAAGGTGCGTTCACACTTTTTGACGATCCTCAAATAAATAAATAAACCAAATTAATTAGAAATTCCATTATAATGTATGTGTGCAATGCAGCTTGCAGATTGCCTCACTCGCTCAGTCGGGAATCGGACGCCGGTAACAGAGGTCGTTGGCGACATCGCCATGGCATCCTAGCAAGGCAGAGCTCTACGTGTTGTGGGCGTTGACAAGAGTCGATGTTCAACTAACATCAGGCGACTAACTCCTTGCTTACCTCTTTATTGTATAAAATACTACCTCATACGGTAAGATGTTCAACTAGTCGTGTGATATAACTAGGATAATGAGACGTAGGTATCACGTATGATAAAGTTTAAGTACGATATCATATCTCTATCGTAGTATGTGTATAACAAGGCTTTACGGGGTTAGTGTTGCGGGCAGATTGACCAGGTGTTTTCGTACTCCAGTGGCCAGGCTCTCCGGGTGATTGACGACGCGAACTGCCCTAACGCCTTTGCGCTACACTCAACAAGTGATAAGCGATAGCGATTTATTATAATAAAGCGATTTTGATATTGCAGCACAGAAATATTGATATTTAGATACAGTACAATTTGTTAGCATTATCATATTAAATAATCAATAAATATTTATATCCTAAATGGGCAAGGCAATAAGGACTTGCCTTGTGATAAGTCATGTGCCAACCAATGACATTACGTTCCTATTCTTACTACTACTAATGTTGCAAACGTTGCGGAAAACTTCTTTCTGCAAGACCTATAATTATGATGGTTACATTTTGATTTGGTGTTTTACGGTTAAAGAGTTAAAAATAGATAATCGGTTCACCATAACCTAGCCCCATACCGCTCACATAAACAATTTACCAAAGAAAATTTCTATAGAATATTAATCTATGATTTTTTTTACATCTCATTTAGCAACAGATATATTAATAATAGAATTAAATAACAACTACCGATTAATAAATAAAAACTCAACATATCGTACTACAGCTTAAATCCTGTTTATAAAAGAAATAAAATTATTATTATGTCGCCACCTCTTAAACCTTGGACCGCACTACAAGAAACCGGAGACCGATTCTACTTGCGCACATTATAGTCTATTTGTTACGCCCCTAAGGTAATTTATCCTTTTTATCCCTAATACAATAAATCTGAAGCCTCCACCGCCTGCTTATTGCCTCTTAATGGAAGGCTCAATGGAATTAAGAGATCCCTAATCCTAACTAAGATTTAACCAAGATTACGACTTTTCTAATTATAAAATTTATTTATTATTGTTATGTTAGACATTATGACATATTAAGGTCAGTGGCTAAGTATTTGTCGATCGAAGTGACTTACGATCTCATGGTCTATGTCTCGATTGGCTTATACATACGATTTTTTGTTGAATAGGTTAGCACTTACAAAAAAATACTTTTTACAATTTGTACTCAGCAAGGCGTATGCCTAAACCTTGATCTTATCTGTCAACACAAAACGCTGAGGTGAACGGGTTAATTTTTGAGGTCCCTTTTAGGGTCAAACTAATACTATACTTACTACATAATAGCCTGTAATTTCCATCCGACTACTATTATAACTATAATTATTACTGACTAATATTGATTCCAAATATCCAAACATGCAATGTTACAATTCTCAAGTTCGTTAATAAAATACAATAGAACTTCCCAAAGATAACGGAACAAATAATAAAAACTCGTGAAATAACTCCTCACACAAGTACAACAAATATCTGGAAGTACCTTCGCTATGGACATACAGGAAGGGACAAAAAACAGCCCTGCGCGAACGGATGCTTTATGGAAGCGAATGCAAGCAACCCTCCACACGTTGTCTACAGCAAACTTATCCAACGACCAACCGATTAAGAACCTTAAGACAACGCGCTAAGATATGAAATAGGTTAATATGGCGTACCTAGTGTCAGATTACGAGCCACAGATGGACAGAAGGAATGGAAAAATGGCAAAGATGCACATTGCTCTCATTTTAGTGTTCAGAATACAATTAATAAAAACGAATAAAAAAAGCATGTTTATTGCTACTTTTTATTATTACGTCATTAAAGGATCTCCCCTAAGCCTGCCTACCTGTGATCTACGCTTAGATCGAAACACCAACGAGGGATGATAAATGAATTGAGAACAATACAAAGTGATAAGTCATTACAGACAATAAATTTTACTGCATTACTGACTGTTTTATTCCTAAAAGATGTCAGAGGTCTGCCATGAGCAGGCAGCAGCGGGAGCTCTTTGCGGTGGGCGCCATATAGTACATTTGACGGATATGAACCTCGGCGTTGATCGCTTAATGCGAAAAGAAGAAAAAGAAATTACATGCTACCACCCTAAATGTTTCATCTACTGTATCTGAGTCTGGAACTCAGACTGGCTAGTGAACGTTGAAATGAAAAAAGCGCGCAAAATTTTAAAATAATTTCAACATCAAGGTTAATTTAAAAATTATAATTTTAACAAATTAGGTTGTTCTAAATATTCTTTTAAAAATAGTTTTATAATTAAATTGCCTTACTGATTTTTTTTAATCTACCGAGCTTTCTCAATATCAACTTTCATTAGCCACACTCTAGCAACAGTTACATCCTGTGAAATCAACTGTCGCTTGCGGTAATTTCTAAACAACAAAATCTCGTTCTAAAGGGAAGCAATGCACCTGCAGTTCTTTGGAATGACTGTCCGGTTAAGGTTATTACTTATCGTCAAGTTTCGTTCGCTCTAGATTTTGGTAAAGATGAAACCATTGATCGATTACATTTTTGCCGATCTATAAATCATCGTAAAGCCATTCCATTCCATTTCTGAACTTTTTATAAATGAATGACTTTTAATAATGACTTTAAAATGAATAGAAATAAAACATCCTTCGTGTTCACACGGTAACAAAGGAATAAAGCAATATAAACAACTCCCGGCTTTAACGGAAAACACAAGATACAATGTTGCTGCCAATGCAAATAGTATTTCTCTTCCATTTAAGAATCAAATAAGCCGATGCCGGCGGGGAATTATTAATTATAATAACAAAGGGGAAACCACCGCTTTTGAATTATTCTCAAAACATTTCCGAATCAATGGACTATAGCACAGAGTGATGAGGAATGAAATGAAATTATATAATTTTTAGCAATTTGTTTACTTAAAGTTTTGAAATTTTGCCATTTGTTAAAGAAAATATAGGTATCACGTTTTATAAAACTGGGGCAGACAAAAATAGCAATTTTTATGAGTCGTAATTGACTATTAGATTCTAGACAAATTATGAATGAAATTATTCATACGGCAATAACCGCCTTCTTATTCTGAAGACCTCATATTTGATCTAAACTTTTGGGAAGATATGTTGTACCTCTATGAAGACGTTTTAATATTTAAACAATGACGATCATTCTTCTTTGATTCTAATTACCTAATGAGTATTATCAGTTATCACGATTTATGTGCTTAAATATTTAAATTCTAATTTGAGACTCGTCTTCTCTTAGTCACAGAGAATCGGTTCTCAATCCTAGTACTACTTTCATTTCAAAGCCACCTTTTTACCTTCTTATCTTTAACTAGACAGAGAACTTAGCAATCTTCTTTTCACTTTTTATTAATCAAAATACGCTTTTTCTTTAGGGAATCACCCGCTATTTATTTTACTCTAGAATATTATTCAAAAATTATTAAAAATGCCCCTAGCTTGTCATAGTCTCTGAAGTTTAACTGCTCTATGCTATAAGGTCATGGAAGCCAGCAGGCCGAAACGTAGCCTTATGATGATATTAATTAACGAGTAAGCGCAGTTACTCTGCTCCATCGCGGCGTCTGCAAGTGCTAATTCGATGTGTGATTGCATGTCTGTTGTGTCTATGAACCAAATAAACATTGAGGTCCTTGAACTTGAAATTATTCTGGCTTAAAGGCATACAGTTTTAGCCTAACTAGTAAAAGTATCTTACCTCGGCCACGTGCTTAGGCACGAGAGATAAAAACTCCTTCAATTAATTTCTGTTTCAATAATTAGTGTTGGTCGTAGAAGAAAATCATAGCTGTGCAATATTAGAGAGTGGACCGGCATAGCGAGTGCCACCCAACTGTTCCACCTCGCAAAGCACAAAGAAAAATACATATCGTAAACTGACTGCCAGCCTCCGCTAGTCGGAGAACCACCTTAAGAAGTAGAAGTTTTAACCTTAATAGGGAAGTTAATGCTTGACCTAATTTAATTTTACAAAAAATTGTATCTAGATTTATTGGCAGTATGATTTTAATTTAGTTTGCAGTAGTTCATTATTCGTCTGAAAATCAATTAATTACACAATATAAAAAATACTAACGCTGGCAGAAATTTTAACAGATTTTTGCGGTACCTATTTACTAATGAGAAAGCAAAACACTTTCATCTGAAAGTAGTACCTACTAAAAGTTGTAGTAGTATCTACTAAAAGTTGGTTTTGATATGCAGGGAAAATATCCCGATCACCCAAAGAAGTAATAATATTTACGTGTATACATTTAATAATAATATGCACTCACGCTCGTTGCCTAGAGGGGTAGACAGAGATTACGGATTTCCATTTGCCACGATCCTGGCTCTCTCGCTCCTTCTACATCCATACATCTACGCAACACTACATGTGCGTCGGTTACGGTTACTCCTTATATCGCATCGTTTTAGTACGTCACTTATCTGATTGATGTAAGATATATCAACGTTTATATCTACACATTTATGTATACCTAAAGTATTCAGCTAATATATAAAAAACCCTGAACAAAAATACCTAAATAAATGTTTGCACTAGGTTGATTTTTTTTTTATATTAAGATTACAGCCGCAGTACATGCGATGCGCAAGGAGCAATTCGGCTTCCGTTCCGCACCCCTGCGCCTCGACCTCAGCAGTGCTAACGCTGCGTAACAGAGACCGCACTTTAGTTGCCTTAACTTCCTTATTTATGAAATATATTAATATTCAAATAAACACAATAAATTTCTTGTCATAGATTAAACTGACGTTTTCTGAGCATTCGGCTCGCCTAACTTACGTGACCAACGTTACCTTTAAACATCTACAAAGCAAAAACTACAATCTAAAGAGAGGGAGTTGATAAAGAATAGGAGGAATAGATGGAAAGGGTTGGGAGACCTATGGCGTCCTATTCAATTTTCACAATCGAAATTCAGCAATATAACTGTCTTTATTTCACGAAAGCATTTACTGCCTCCTTTGATTTACTTTAGTAGTTTTTTAGTTAGTATCTTCTTTCTCACCTAGTTTGTATATTTATAACACAATCATAGATTGGAGTTAACGGCGATAGTTACCTTAATCACATCAAGATTAATTTCGTTGTTTTTAAGACTATTGTATACAAGAAAGACGCGCACTCGGAAGAAATCATAACCGTTAGAGAGCAATGTACTGTTAACGATATCTAATTAATTATTTCATAGTATATTTTTAAATTATAAGTTTAATTGTTTTTTTTTGTTATCCTAAATATCCTTATTCTTCAATACCAGCACCGAAAAATTCGTTCCCCGAAGTGGATGCGGTCTGGCTAGGCACAGTACCGCAGCCGGCCGCGTACATTACGCACGCGTTCTCCGAACTGCGCCCGCGCAGCCGTGATACGAAAATTAAACACCCCTTTACGAAGCAAGTCTGTGTGTGTTTGTATCACACGTGTGTGTTTGCGTGAGATACGCCCCGACGCCGGGTAGATACGGTGCCTTTCGTCTAGCCTAGGAGGTTGGATTTCGCGTTGTGATTGTTTTTGTTTTTTTTTTGGCTATTTATCTAAAAGTGTGACTAAGTGTTGTTGATTAGAAACTTCGATATGTGTGTATAAATTGTTAGGATTTTTTTCGCACGCGTTCGGATAACCGGCCAACATTTTGAAGTGAGTGTTTGTTTTTTACTATAAAATCTACCATGTAATTTTTTATGATTTTTTGATGTAATTTTTATTCCTATCAATTATTTTTGTTACCTTATAACAACGTGTTATAAGAATTGCATGACAAAATTATATTTATTTTAATGAAGAATTATAATTATTGTAATCAGAATTCCATTTCTCTATGTGTTCTAACAAAAAAAAATAATTTATGATTAAATTCACAATAGTGAAACTAAATGGTTTGGAATGGGAAAATTCCCATTATCCTGTTTCAAAAGACAACGGTGGTGTCACTTGGTGTGAGTAATAGATAATACCTGAATTTACTGGCCCTCACTTTTTTAAGAAAACATGTATACATGTATTCTGTATCTATATGTACATACGTATCACTGGACCACTCTTATACTATTTACTATACTAATTAGCACCCTATGATTTTGAAAAAAAAATATGTTTCTAGTAAAAACAATGTGATTGGCTTTAATAATTTTAGTAAACGTCCATTAAACTCATCTGGTACCGACAGGTCGATCTATCCTAAATGTTTTAAACGTAATAATAAAAAGAAATTCATTAATTTTCGCTTAAAAAAGGAATAAGTTAAAAGACAAAAACGAAAGAAATATTTTTATGAGGCACTGTCGAAAATATTAATTTTATAACCTTTAACATTGTTTTTTCTTAAACGACCATGTAAATTGCTCTATCGGTGTTCTGTACCGGAAGACTGGTTCATTCCCACCGAGAAATAATAGCTCAAGTCTATCAGAATCTCTACAAACAAGGTCACAATTAAATTAAATTCTTTGTTAAGTTAAGAATGTGTATATAAAATGCCAGGTCGTTAAACTGCATTTTTTTTTAGTTTCAATGTTTTGTAAAAACATACTAACTTTTTGCAGCACGATTTTTTTGTAATATTAACGATTTTGCTCATTAGAATTTAATAGTACGAAGTTCTTTGAGCATGTCAGTCGACGTGGAAACGACTCCATAGGACGTCTTGTCGTGCAAGGGAGTCGATGGCACAAGAAAATGGGGGAGATCCCCAATGAGATTTACGGAGCAACTGAAGGCTGCGGTGAGTGATCCCGTGCGCGAATATGCCCGATTAACGGCCAGCAGGCAGAACTGCTGTCCAGTCCACCGGAGAGTAATAACCACGATTACTCTTACAAAAGTGAAGCGACCAACAAGTTCAATGTCCTATGTATTCACGTTAAAAGTAATAAGCTGATAATGAAAATTTTATTTCTATGGTGAATTTCTCCCACTGGGATATCTAAAGAGATAAACAAAGTAAATAAAATTGTTTGCTATGAGATACATAAATAAACTCTTATCTTGCTTTTTTTCTCCACTTAGATCGAAATAGCGATAACTGTATTACACACAGTTCGACAGGTATTCTTTTTTGTATCAATTGATGAATATTAAAATATTAGAATTGCAAAACTAACTTTTCATTAAAGAAGAAAGCCAATCGAAGCCCTAATCTTCATGCCACAAGTTTAATGTCAATAATCAATGAGATATGTTTATTACATAACAACAACTAACACAGACGCATTCGAGTCGACTTCGCATTCATTAATTCCATGTAATGAATAAGATATAATATAAATACAGTAGGAACATGGTCCCAAACCTGTGTCGAGGTCAATGATGCCGGTTTAACCTAGGACCTGTGACATAACAGCCAAGGTCTTCTCTTCGCTATTCTCGCTTTACATCTCGTTTCACCAGTGTTTATTTGGACCAACGTCACTAGTAGAATCCAACCGCCACTTTGTGGTCAAGTTAAATAAATAAAATGTTAGATAATAACATTTTATTTACTATCAGAAAAGCCATTAGTAACTTACAGGTTGTTCGAATTTGGTGGCGAACTCTGTTGACATTTTCCCGTATAAAGGAACGTAATTTGTATCTTTGCCTATCTCTTTGGTAGACGGACATTATTAATTTTTCTTTTATAAATTACAAGAATTGAAGAAAATCTAACCTATTTCAACACTTCATAATAAATGGGTAGAAATATTAATAACCGCATTTTGATAAAACGTTTCCACTTGTCTCCAACTTGTGAAAAGTCGCGAAGCTCATATAGCCAATGTCTAAGTTAAAAGGAGCTCGTTACATTATAAAAGGCTTATGGTCTACCCTCCCGCCACCACATCTAATCAGGTAAAATTTTAAAAGGGGAGACTACAGTCTCCTTAACATAACATAAACTCCGTAACATAGTTGAACATTAACGCAGTGTTTTAATTATGAGTTGAACGATATAAACCAGTTTAAGCCAGTATAAACCGAAAAATCTCACAGCTGGATATATGCTTCTTCAAACGTAGGTTGAGTCGATAGTCAAATACAGGTTAGTGACCACATGGGGTCTTCTAAAACGCCTCTGTCGTTTGACTTTTAAAGATCTTCCATGGTGAGCTGGAATAGGGCTATTTAAAATGAAGCTGTCCCCATGCTACACGAAGTTAATCTTATTATACATCATGCATCAATTTAGCATGAATTAGGAAAATGAAAATGTTTTTACCAAAAAATGCCAGATTTAAAACAATTATGTAAGTCTTTTCAGTTTTTGTAATCCTAATTATTATCCCTTCTTTCTTCTATCTATCTATCTTTGTTTGTTCTGTGTTTATAATCTATGATATAAATCGCGATTAATTTTCTACTTTACTGTCTATTGTTACGTAATATTATAATTGTTATTGCAAAATAAAGGATAGTAAATCTATTATTACCATCATAGTTTTCTAAGAAAGCCATAAGCGTCATGTATATTTTCTTTCTTAATGATATGAAATCGTAATAATGCTTATCAACTGCCATCCATGGTGACCGCATTCATCGCCAGAGCCGATAGAAATGTATCAACTCAGCTTCCTGCCGAGCGAAGCGTGAGAATGATGTATAAAAGGCGATCCGCAATGCCGGATGCAATCACGGCCAGACACCGAACTGGCTCGCAACTTGAACATAATCAATTAGCCGCGTACGTACGTACGGCAAGATTGCACTGTCGGTACGTACGTACGTACGGCAAGATTGCACTGTCGGTACGTACGTACGTACGCGCGGTTGCGGGGTGTAATGCGGGCTTTGGGAGTCATTACTACTATGTTTTAATACACCTCTTGCTATGGTTCCCTGGACATGAGATATTTTAAGTTATTTTACGATATAATCGAACTGTAAAAATCAAATTGTGTTGTTTGGAATATGGTTCACAACAATAATAGAAATGGATTTGAAGCCACAGTTTCATCTTTCATCATCTGAGGCTCTACAGCCGCGGTTGGGGCTGGGGCTGGTCCAGTAAATTTCTCCACGTCTGTCTATTTTGGTCTTTTTGTTTCCAGCCCTTGACACCGATATATTTAAGATCTCGTTCGACGCCATTTTAACTTCGGACTCATGTTTCATAATCCGTTATCTGAAAATTAAAAGCACGGACTATAATTCATACATATCTCAATTCCAAGTAGAAATTGTTAAAGCATGTACCACAAAATATTAATCGGAGGAGAACATTAACGCCAGCATATTTATCAATTGTTTCATCCATAAATATGAATTTAGTGATAAATACCTTTAGTAATTTAGGTTTGAAGAAGGAGTATCCATTTATTCTTCCTTTTTCACATTGGAAGAGGACGGGGCGACCTCGTCTCCGCGGAGGTAAACCTTTAAATAGATCATACTTGCTTACATGCTTTACCACCTTAAGACAAGTTTCCCAGTATATTTGCCACTACACACAGTGAAGACACGAACCCTCGTACGAGAAGTTCTAAGTCGAATGCTCAGCTACGAGGTACTCGATTCACTTGTCTTCGCTCGCAGTGATATTCTTAAATAAAGTTTTTTTTTTTGGTATAAAAGGCAGACAATGTCTTTTTCTGTACCCCTAAAATATGTGTGGAAAATTTCGTGGTGATCGTTTGAATCATTAAGACATGAGAGCGTAACAAACAAACAAACTTATTTATAAACCATTCGCATTTATAATATTAGGGTATATATATAACGTTCAACCATCAGCGGTACGCCTGATCTTAAGTTATCACCGACGTCAACAAATATCTACAGAATAAAAAGCTGCAGGTGCGTTGCCAGTCTTTTAAAAATAAGCAAACTTTTTTCTTGAAACAATATCTCAAAGGTATTTCAATTCAGAAGGTCTAAGCAACTATTGTCTACTCGAATATGGTGAACATTATGCAACGATTTTATTCCGAATTTTAAATTACAAATTACATACGTTTACAAGACAATAGACTCGACAATTAACCTACCAATGACACCTTTGTTACCGAGGAATAGCGACTACAATGGTGTAATTGAAGGCGATTGAATTTTTTTTTTATTTCATTGAGCTGTTCTATTGTATCATTGGCAGACTTAAGTTCTTCAGTTCTTTTGGATAATTCTGCTTCTAAACTGACTAAACGGCTTGTGTTATTTAATCTGTGTGTTTGTAATTCTGAAGTTAAGCTATTAACTTCTTCAGTGAGACTAGCTATTTGAGTGTTTAATAGAACTCTCTCTTGCTCCATACGTTTTTCACGGTATTGTAAAGACAATTCTCTACTTTGGATATCATTATTTAATGTCAGTGCTTCACATTTAGAATCAATAGCAGCACGCAGTTGCTCAGAAAGTAAAGTCTCATTAGCAATAAACATCTCTATTTTGGCATTGCGCCGTTCCAAAATATGGGTCAGGTCATTTCGTTCATCAACTGCAGCATCTCTAGCATTTTTAAGAGAAATGATTTCATTTTCTAATTGCACAATTTTATCATTTGCTTTATTTAACTCTGAACTTAGAGTCCCCACTTGTTTCTCAAGTTCAGCAACTGTTTGATCAGCAATTTGTAATTTTTTGGCTGTTACTTCATACTTTGATTTTAATTCTAGTATTGTTGCCTCTGCTGTTGTTATCTTATCATCTGAAAAGTTATAACAGTTAAATGAATTAAAAAGTAAAATAAGGTCAAATTTCCATATGACTATGATAAAATATGAATTTACTTTCTTTTGTAGAAGAGTAATAATAATAATTTTGTGTACTATTTCCCCTATGCTTAAATTACTTTCTATACTAAATTTGTTTGAATTTTAAGCAAATAGGTATTGCTACTTCTTTGTCTCTCAGTTTGATCTGTTAGAACATCTATGTTGAGACACAATGAAACATAATGAGGTGAAATTAATTTTTGAGAGATTTAATTTGGTTGAGCTTAAGTTTAAGGTGTATCCAGTTGTAAGGAGGAAAAAATGTAATTTCCTATATAACAAACAATAAATAATTAAATATTAATAATATACGAAATACAGATAAATATCTGTTATTTTTGGATAATTTAACTTTACTACTAACTACTAAAAATTACTACCGATAAATTAAATTACTGTATTTTGATTATTATTGTACAAAGTTTTGTGTGTGAACATAATAATTTAGATGCAGTGAAACTACAAAAACCGACTTTGATTCCTTTATGGAAAACCCTGAATAATTCTGGACCTACTTATCAGATCAGGATAAAATTTAAATTGGACAAATTACTTTACCTGCATTTTGTATAAACACAAGAAAATTATATGAGATTTGTCTCAACAAAATGACAAACAAAAAATCTCATTGTATGCATTCTTAATGGTGTAATGTATGTGTAAATCATACAGATTTACTTTTAAACCTGCTACCATAAGAGACATGAATTTATTATTTTCTTAAATAAAATTATAACCATAAGTATATAAAGGAAATTATGATATATTTATTTCTTTATTATCTTAATTTACCTTTAAATTGTAACCATTTCAATCTTACATCAGTTCCTTTTAATAAAATGGCAACGATTTATATGTTAATAAATAAATACTTTTTATCGCCCACATACTTCTGCCCCTTACTTACTTACTTCTACCCCCTGCCTAATTATATTCTCTATCTACTTCCACCCCCTCCATACTTCTATTCCCTACTTTTTTCTGGTAAAACATACACTCCTACAGTCAATGCCTGTACAAGACATTGCCGTTTTTTTCCCAAAATATTGATGGCATTGTTTAATGTAAACACTATAAATGAATTTGTATAAGCATAATCCATTCTCCCTCCATAAAAACTTTACTATTTACATTTTTATTTGTTTTTTAATTTATAGATTGTTTATATTCTATTATTTATCATTAAATTCATATGCAATGTCAGTTTTATAAGGTGAAATGGCAAATTCAGAATGACATATGTTGCCATGGTTGAAATGTACATAAACTATATGTGTGTGTGTTATTTAATTTATTTGCAACACATTTTATATTAAAAAAATAACATGGGGCACATCTCCTTCATGGAAACTTTATGCCAAATATCATAAACTTTCATTTTCACAATATACATAAAAATCTCTTCAATATTTTTTTCACATATTAATATATAGATATATAGAAGATATATAGAAACAATAGAATACTGTGCGAAAATGGATAAGTTTTAATAGCTTCAAATTAATTTTAATTTATAATTAGTTTATATCTGTATAAGAGAAGTTTTATTAGATATAATGTTGTATCCATATATTTTATAAAGTTGTGAATGATGGGTAGCTCTAAAAATGTACAACAACATATGTTCATGAAGGACAACATCTGCTGGGTCCTCTAGATGTTATAGTAGTTGGCAAATTGCCTAATTCATTTTTATTATCAATAATTTATATACTTAATAAGAAATGTGTTCCTTAAAAGGGTTCCTAAATTTTATTAAAACACTTGAGACCTATGTACAGAAGCAATTAGAATACAAAACTATGTGATATTTTTTTTTATGGAATTAGGTGGCAAACAAGCAAACGGGTCACCCAATGTTAAGTGACCGCTACCCATAGGCATCCACAACAAGCAAATGAGTTGCAGATGCGTTGCCTACCTTTAATGGACAGAGGGGACAG
>DWTW01000355.1:0-17168 GCA_018246275.1 Papilio slateri
ATATACATTTAAATAAAATACTTTAAAATAAAAGTTACTAAATGCAAAAGCATTTTTTTCCTTTTTTTTTTAGTCAGCCTAAACGTAACCAGCCAAAAATTCACTGTGCCGGTAACATCCGCAACACACCGCTCCGCCGCACTCTGACAAACGATGACTCACCTCGATGCAACAGTGCGGTGCGGCTGGTTCAAACAAAAACGACCCCTGTTAGATGATATACTGATAATGTTAACTACGACATGTACCTGTGCTACAGTTAATTAGTTCAATGATTTAATATTTAACCTGAATTTTGTATGTATAAAATTAACAAAACGTCTCGTTCTAAAAATGTTTTCCAATTGGAAAAAAAATTGCATAACTTTCTAATCAAAGAATATTAGAAAGTACAGTAATAAAACAGAGCATTCAACAAAACAACCGGATATGTCTGCTGAGACTACTCTAATACATCGGTCAATACACCAAAGTCGGAGCTCCCAAAGTACGAACAAAGGGAAAGACAAACAGACAAACATAAACGTACAAAGCGCACTAATTTGTTTCCTTAATATTGACTCGGCACTTTCTGAATATGGTCGAGTTACAAAGTACAGTACAGAAGCGTTGGCGGTACGAGTTTTTACAAATCTTCTTGTTTTGGCGCCGATCATTTAAAAATCAAACTTCTTGAAATTAATAAATGAAAGCACACACGCCCGTCACATACTGGGATTACCAGAGATCACTGATTCCTACTGACTATCGCGCTTGACATACGCTCTTCCTATACAAGCTTACTGTTACCGTAATTACTATTTGATATCGTTTTCCTTGATCCTTCCATGTTTAATCTTCAAAAAATACTCTCTCTGGAAGGAGACAGAGTTATATAAAATTGCCACCAATAAATGCCCCATGGGTGGCCACTCTCAAGTGCGCTGTTTGTCCCTATGGAGTAACCCACACGTCCCAAGGGAATCTCGAGGTTTCCAGAACCTCGTAGCACTTATAATTAGGGAATTTGTCAAATTTGATATATTTATGTGTCGTGTGTGTAATAATTTGATATATTATATGTTAGATCATAATTAGTCGGACCTTTAAGCTTCAAGGTCGTTATAATTTCGATTAGATTTGTGTAACGCAAATTAGTCTTACGTATGAACAAATTGTAAAACACAAATTGTAAGTATGAATCACTCGGTAATTACAAATATATATGAAATTAAAAAAATGTCATACAATAATATGGTGAAGTTATCTTTTAATATATTGTTTAAACAATACAAAAGTAATTGTTAACATTGATCATATGAACAATAATCGGGAAACAAGATAAGCGCAGGCTTCGTGAATGTAGTGGGATGCGAACGGAACGTGGCTTTGATAAAATTGTATCATTAGTGCTACAACGAGCTTTCCGATGAATCATTCTGTTGTGACGAATGAGATTATTTGTCATGAAACCGGAGTTATCGGCCTTTTGCAGGCGTGATGGGGAATTGAGGTTGCAATCACCTTTCGTACCCAGAAGGCAGAAATAAGAGAGTTTTACATTGCAATATTTGATAACTTCTTGTTATCATATCAGGTTCACTGAACCTAAGGATCTAAGATCTAAGGAGGAACTAAGGATTCATTTTACATCGTTTTTTTTTTAAGGATTAGATATTGTTACAGATTTCCAGGAAATTATTAAACAGATTGTTTGAAAACTATACCAAATTAAATGTCAAGTCTGTTTGTTTTAGAACTCGCGTGTAAGCAATTATTGTAACAATGGTCTCTGCGTATCAACCCTTTTCTAATCAAAGCTCTCGAGGCCAACGGTCCCAACTCCCTCCCTTTAGCCATATGTAGAACACTGGGGTGGATGAAATTGCTAGTTCGCACACTATTGGGGACTCTACCCCTTTTGCATCCCGAATAATTTGCAAAAATTATTGTGTTTTATGTTTTGCATAGAACATTTAATATATAAAAACATACAGAAAGTTTTCGGTAGGTACTCAAAAGACGATCAAGAATATTTTTAAATTATTAAAATTAAAACTATTTAAATTGATATTCTCTTTAAAAAAATACATAAATTTACTGTTCTAAACAGAATTTTATGTAAATTTAGCTAAATATATTATAGTATTACAATAAAATACGAAATATGAATGATATTAGCATACAGCAATATTTTCCTCCCAATAATAACAGCGCATGCCGTATTTAGCGACGTACAATGAAGCGCCAAAGTAACACTCCATTAAACCTCAAAGCAGGCTTAAAATGACAGGGGGCGTCGCTAACTATGTTGTTCACAATGCATCGCGCCTTTGTAGTAAAGCACTGGACCACACAAGATGTTCATCTCGCGTGTACAATGAACTTGCCGTGTCTACGGATTAGCAAGGATTAACACCTTGAGGCGGACAAATCGTATATGATACACCGGATTTGTATCGGAAGAACTCTATTACAGGTGAAATGGAATTTATTCACCCACGTAAGATATAATATTTTCTAAAAGAGTACGCAGAATAAAAATAATTACCATTTACCCTGTTTTTGATATATCAATGTATAACGTTTTACATTA
This sequence comes from Papilio slateri, assembly GCA_018246275.1. Lineage (NCBI taxonomy): Eukaryota > Metazoa > Arthropoda > Insecta > Lepidoptera > Papilionidae > Papilio > Papilio slateri. The sequence goes on from DWTW01000355.1 coordinate 2,576, forward strand.
CATTACTAGATAAGAGTGACCCAAATATTTTGTGTGCACATTTGTCTAGTTTCATAAGAAAAGCATAAATGGAACAGTGTTCTATTCCTTTACAAGACACAACTGCGGTGATAGTTCGACTTGCAGTCATCTTAGTCTCAGTACGATTCCAATTAAGATTTTGTACCGAGTATAAAGCGATGGACTGTTACTGTTAAAAGTGTCTCATTAAATTCGAAAAATACGTGAAACCTTAATCTCTACTTAAATCAATCGTGCTTTTTCCATCCATCTGTTTTTTCTTCCATTGACGTCTTTTAAAGAAACTAGTGATGTAACGAATGCCAATATCTGCTGCCAACATTACGAATGCGAATGCGAATATTCCTTACATCACTAAAAGAAACATCATAATTAAAGTTTGGTATTCTATTCGGCGATTTTAGACATAAAAAAAACACCAGTATCTTGTAAAATCGGGGTTGATTTGAACGACTTTTCTAAAAGAGTAACTTTAATACAGAATATTTAAAAAAGTTAGATATGCTGAAATCATTTGAAATACTGGCCACTTATAATTTGCAGACTCTAAAAATACATTGAAAAAAGAACAGGAAGAACCGGTTCCGTCAGATCGGGCTATGGAGCGAGCAAAAAGTAAAACGTCAAAGATTTATAATACGTGCGGAGTCTCGCACGACTAAATTATTATTGCGGTACGAGATTGATGTTAAATTACGACAAAAACAAAGAGTTATAAAATAATTTACAACTGTCGGAACAGTTATTGTAATAGAAAAGTAAAGATCGTCTTTGATTCAGGTTCTTCGTGCAATCATAAGATTTATATGAATATTTTACGAATAGGACACGAATGTATGTTTTTTGGGTTTGACCGAGTAACAAGTTACGATAGGTTCAAAAGCTACACATATGGTACGCTACAAGCTTCGTGAAATGCGAATAGCGTTTGTCCTATCGTCCTTGTATGTCTTACCGTGAGTTCTCTTTGCTGGAAACATCACATAAAAAATGTTGTTATCTCTCTCTTTCTCTATGAAAAAACAGAGATGACAATATGTTTTATGTGTATTTTTTCGTCAGTGTGAACTCACTGTTATTTTGAATCATACATTACAGAACTAAAATACAGTGCAACTATAGTACGTTTCTAATACGCTAGTATCTCTTTCTTGAATAAAATGAGTTCCTTCATACAGAGTAAGTTCAAAGCATCCTTTCATTCACCACCAAGATCTATTCTAAAGTTAACATTGCCCTCGCGTTGGACATACAGACAAGCAAGACGCAGACATAAAAAGAAACGAGTAAGCAAAATGCCGTCCGAGCAAACAGACGCCTTGACGTCGTCTGGTATTTTAATGGAATGCCATCGCGAGTGAAATTTCTCTCTACTGAGTAAAAGCAATCGTAAAGTCTCAAACATTAGCGTTATCGTGGCCTTTTATAACGTTACCCGACGTGCGGTCTGTGATATTGAAAGCGAACTCTATTTACGATTTATGGATATGGTTTTAATAGTGAACATCATTTGCTATTTGTACCCTGCGATACCTGTGTGAAATTTTATATTGCACGTGAATAATTAAAATATAGGCTGTGTTGTTTTTGAACAACTTTATACATTGATTGATTGAATTGATTTTTATTAAAAAAAACTTGTAATGTCACTGATTTTATCAGTAGCATCTATTATAAATCTTCTATCAAGGCAATCTTTAAAACATATTCATCAACCACGGTCAAATCTATTGTGATTAAAAGGTTCTAGTTGTCCCAATACCATCCCGAGGTCCATTTCAATGTACATAAGTGAAATGTAATTAGTGGTGTGGACTTAGAAATCAGAAAGCAGATTACTTGATTATCGAGCGATAGATTTAAAGTTTATGAATGTGACTTATCTTATAAAAATGTTTTTTTTTTGTGTTTTTTGTTTTTATTAGATATCGAAACGGACTTATTATTCTGTAACGGCTGCAATGTCCTTTTATAGAAATCGTTACGCCCACATTCGAAAAAAAAAACTATACGGGATAACAGTACCAACGTACAAATTTATCAGATTAAAATTTAAATATCAACGGTATTTGAATTTTAATCAGATCAATAAGTACTCAGCATCCGAAACACTGTTTAATAACATTTAGTAGGTACCTATATGTGGATGCATAATATCGTAACTATAAATAAATATGCAAAAACAAATAGCATAGGACAGTTTTAGTTTGGCAAAAGTTTATACAAAGTGACATTATTTTAAATGCTCTTACAAACCTTACGATCCATAGATTGAGCAAAGTAAAAGATAATATCTTAAATAGTACAAAAATGGAACTTAATATAATGTTTTTGTATGTCCAACTTTATTGCACTAATCAACATACATATACTATTATATATTAAATTGAACATTAACCTTAACATACTGAGCGAGGAATCGAACTGAAGTTACTCGTACGTTATGAATAAATACCATTAAACCAGAGTCACTTGGAGTCACACGCAGCAAACACATTAATTAGTGCGTTACATTCGTTGACGCGTTAAGGCCAACTGGACGACATATTTTAAAGATGACATCATTTGTGCCATATTAGGAATTTTAAGAGTATCGCAAAAAAATGCTAAAATATGCATTTTATGTAAATATATACATATATTATACTGTTGATAATATAACGAGAGCTGTATCATAATCGCATAGCGAGGAAATTTGTATCGACTAGACATATTATATATGCAATTAGGGTTTTAAAAAAAGTAAAGAATTGATACTTTTAAAAGTTACATACGTTTCGATTATGAGCAATACATTATTTACTTTACCTCTTAAAGATTAAGAATAAGAGACCAAAATGTATTCAGTGTGGTCTTAGAAAGGGTATCCGGGAACCAAAAACACTCAGTTAATGTCTTAAGCTAACATTTCTTATTCCTTCTTAAGGTAATCTGGAATTACTCGACACATTCTTTGACTATTAGTCGTATTGTAAAATCAAATGAAATGTTTAATTTGTTTCTCAACACATACATTATTACATAATATGCTGGGACATTCACCTACTTATGTATTATAATATTTGTAGCGACAGGATACGTTGTTTAAGCGACGACGCCACTAAGTTCAAGTTAAGTAACTTTATTAACAAGACTGATTTAAAGTAAATTAACTTATAGTAGGTGCCAACTTTACTAACAAGCTTGATGATATAAAAATTTTTCCTAATGGATCAGTCGCTCGAGAGAAGTGATACGTATCCATTTCCGGTTACGTAGCCTCCGTGTGCACTGATGGTGCAGACGGCGTGGGTGATGCCAGGTTATGGACGCTCTGACTCACGCCCGTTTTCATTGAAAGTGAAGGAACTGTGAGTAATGCACCCCCACGTGAGGTGGATATCGGATACTGTTGAAATGTGGTGAAATGGTAGTCGTGTGTGGACAGATCATAAACGTTTAAGAACATTGAAGCTTTGGAAAATATGCAGTTATATTTTAACTATAACAGTAAACCGTAGAATTCGTGATTCGTGACCCAACACATTTTACTTAAATGTCTTAAGTTAACTTCATTAGTTTAACCACACAGGGATTGATAGAGATAATAATAATGTTTGCTTTTCATCGAGTTGTTAACGTCCAAAATATATTTTAGCAGACAAATAAGCAAGTTATTTTTATATTTATAAGTTTCTACCTAGGACTCGAAGTGTCAGAACTTAAGAGACTTATACAGCTAGTTTAAGGCTACAAAAATGTGTCAAAGACACATAAAGTATTATAGAAATAGCACATCACTATTCTAAAAACTCTTGAAAATTTAAAAGTTGTACTCAGAAACGACTTATCCGTATCTCTTATCAACATCAAAGCGGAATGCCGACTTCATTGGCGATAAGGAAAACACAACATATTGGTGCGTGTGGATACGTTGTACCTACATGTTAAGTTTTGTTTTTTAGCAATCGTAACAACCCAGTATCGAAGCTGTCGTAATCCAACAGATAGAATATGCTGTATTTAGTTTGACACTAAAGGCTACTGGGTTCGCTATATCGCATAGACCTAACCGCCAACTAAATTGTTCAACCCAAACGGTTATCCCTCCTTCGCAGAATGTCTCAAACTTTTAATTTAAATTAAAAAAAATATGAAGTGTTTTAAATCGTCTATATAATCACAGTACTAGATGAAACATATAATAAAAAGAACGGACAACGGAGTTCGCAAAACAAGTTGAAGCTAAGCTTGAAACTGTTTTATGGATTTACAGCAACTACAGACTTCTTAGCTTCTTACATTAAACTATTTATACTTTACAGAACTCATTAAAAAAAAAGGTCCGTACATCGCTTTGAGAAAACAAGAATGTTACCAGGATCCGAACACTCGACTGTCAATCAGAATCAAGACAGTTTCGTACATCAGAATATCACTGTAATGATTTGCTTCGTAATATGAATTTTATACAAGAAGTAAGATTAGATAGAGATATATTTAATAAAATAGATAATAATCATTGTATTAATTATAGATGGCGCCATCTTATCGAATTTGGTTTCGCCGTAATTATGTCAAATGCAATAACAAAACATGATAGACATAAAATGGAAATTTTATTACCACAGATAAAACTTAGATCTTAGAGGTAATATAGAATTCCATTTCGATATTATGAATAATTCTAAATTAACATTATTATATATATAAAACGAAACTAAAATAAAGTAGGTATTTGAAACTAAAAAGATGAAAGATGAATGGCAAATTGGATTTTCAATTAAAAACTTACATCTACAGGGTTTAAATTAAGCCTACCGGATTCATAAATACAAATAAATTATAATTTCGGTGAAAAGGACAACAATAAAGACATCTGTCCACCCAAATAGGTTTAAAAGACGGGAAAAGTACTTTAAAATGTATGGCGATCGTCCATAAAACAAATCGTTCATGTGATTTTATTAGAATATCAAGTTTAGATGGATTAAAAACGATAAAGTGTACTAAAAACACAAAATTAAACTAAGATAATTATCTTCTAAGCGATTTATTTAACCTATCTATTCTCTGATATTCCACTCACGACAATATATTAAAGATAAACTGCTATTTACTGAGACTATTTGTGTCATTACAGCTTCGGTATAAATAGCATACATAGGACATTAAATGTTCATTGACTCACCTAAGAAGCTGAGATTGAGCTTTTCATCGATCTCATCATCTTTGAAATATTCTAACTTTTTCGAATTCATCTTGTTTTACATACTCCTTTGGAACACGGAAGGTCACAAACACTTGTCTTTCACGTAAAACAAATCTTTTCCAACATCACGGTTAGCACACACAATTAAACTCTTTATTTAACACGTAAGTACCTGTCACAATATTGTCACATTTGTTTACCTTTGACAAAAATATTAAATTTGTGAACGTTAAATAATGGCGGCGCGCGCGCTGACAACCAGCGCGTAACGTTGCACCGACGCAAATGAGACGCCAATCGCGGACGCCGTTGTGTTGCCTGCTCCGTTCAATCCTGCACTAGACTCTACAACTTGTAAACTAATTTAAAACTTTTTACTCGAAACATTCTGCTCTATTTACATTGTAGGAACTTATTTCCTCTTTAAAAATAAGAATGAAAATTGCTTAATTAAAGAAGTAAACAGATTTTGTAATGTATATTTATTGTTGATAATTCGTACTACATAATTTAAAAATACAAATACGCGATGACATCTTTATTTGAGAAAAAAATATAGCCTGTTAAATTTAGATTACTAATTCATAGGTCACACAGCTTCCACCGTCGGGTGCGGTTTTCACATGGTGTTGCTGTTTTTCTTGCTTTCAATAACAAATGTTTGTTCATTTAATAAAAAAGCACACAGAACATAACATCTATAAACTGGATAAATTCGACATTACGATCAACAAAAAATGGGTATGATCACCTCGATTTGGCTATAAAATTACTGCCACTAAAGATGATCTGGTCGCAAAACTTATTCCTTTGTAAAAAAAACATTTTTAAAATGGATAAAGACTAGACACAAAGTTTACGTGAACAGCTTTAAAGTTAGCTGAGTTTATATAATAAATTTCACGGTTTATTCAGATTACGTGCCTACTTAAGTTTACTTTCAAGGCACTCCACCATGCAGTTTTTTTCTTCTTTTTAAGAATATCTTAAGAATACATTACAAAGATAAGCAACAAAATCAAGTTCCGTTTTAAATACGGATTGAATGCGATCATTCTATATCTTTCCCCTTATAATTAATTAGTTAGTTAATTAATTAAATAGTGATTCTCCTCCTTTATTTACTTATTTATGCAGATTAACGTTATGATTAATTTAATATTTTTGTTTCCAAATTGTATACCCTACAATACACTACATCAAAAAAATATTGTTAGAAGTAAATTCTAATATACAAAAACTGGTGTATCATCGTAATTGGAAATATGCCATTTTTTCCATTTAAAAAATTACTTAAAGTCCATTTTAAAACAAATTACTATAACGTATTTTTGTTTTAAAATTGATGAATGTTCAAATAAAATATGACCATTAAAACCACTTATTAAAAGAGAATCCAGGAAGATTTGCTTGCAGATATTCTAATAATATTCTAATTGCAAAGTATACCAGTTCATAGTGTCTACAATGGAAAACAAATTATTATTACCACAGGGGTCGACCCTACCCCGGATAGTGCATTGTTCGCACAGCAACACGCGTCAACCGAACCGTGCTTTCATTGACTAGTCTCACTCTGACAATGACTGATAATTGCGAATATTTTAAAAATATACGCTCCCACGTCCTTGTAACTTAAGAAGACGACGCTTAAACAATGATAGCGGTTTAAATCCCTACTTTTTTTTAATGTTTAACATCTTGAATATCATCCAAGGTAAATAACCCGTTCATTTAATTCAACCATTTTTGGTAATATTTTTTTTATATTCAAAATCAAATATATGCAGATAAAAAGTCGAAAACTCGACTTGACAAAAACCGTTTGCCTTGAGAAGTTATCTACAGTAATAAAGGGCTAGAGCTGTATCACAGAGGGAGCATAGTGTAAACTAAACCTCTTTAAAAGTGCTCGGAAGGGAGGTCTCCTTTTGGGCCGCAATTTATTTATATATTAGGGTATATGTACATATTTTTAAACAGATTAAGGCAATGGATTTTGTAAACATACGTAATACAACGTTACAAATTCGTTATCGTCAAAAGTCTATCTGATATTTGGTGGCTGGGGCGAAAAAAAGCTGCATTTTTTGCAGAGATTTTCAGCGAATCTTCCAAAATACAAGGAGTATTTTGTATGATCATAATGTAAAGTCTAAAGTCAAATAGAGTCCAAATAATTCCACCATTTTTTGCCAATTTCAATAAGAGTTATCAGTTTCTAAAATAAATCGATCTTACAACGTTATAACCGAGGTAGGTATATACCCATAAAAACGGTACAACTTATATAACAAGATCTATTACCAAATACTAAATTGCAAGGCAAAATATTAATTAAATGTTATTTTCGTTATTAATGATCATGGTACGCTTAATTTTTAAATTTGAATAAAACCTTAAGGTCCAATCAAATCAGACCGCTTCCTTGTAATCGATTAAAAAAAAACTGGGACGCAAATGGCGTGTTCCCACACGATCCTGTTTTTATGCCCCGGTCGAAACGGCCGAGGTCCGTATTCCCGAGGCTAATTTTGTCAGATGGTAACGCCGTATAATTTTGTGTCCCATTAATCTTCAGAGTTGATTCTGGTTAGACGGACAGGCGGAGCGCTGACTTTATATATTTACGTATATTATGTGTATATACAGAAATGATCGTCTGGCTCATGAATCATACCTGGAGGTGGAAGTTAGGATACGAAAGGAGATAGTTAAGTTCGTGATGACGAACTTAACTATCTTATTTATAGCGTAGCTTTATATCTTATTTATAGCTATCCGCTTTACACCAAGTATATTAGGACTACTTACTCCACACGCGGTCACAATTTTTGGACGGTGGTTCCATGAGATTCTGAACCGAAAGCCGAAAAGAATTCGTACCACAATATCCCAGACAGTAGCCAGTTACTAAGCTACAATTGCTCCTATAAACATTTCATAAAGTATACGTCTTCCTATATTAATTTGAACATGGAACAGTAAAACAAAAGAAAGGTGCAAGAATCTGTAAAAAGGAACGAACTGTTTCGCCATACATTTCATTACTTTTTACAGCAATAATAAAGAATTGAGTGCCAAAATTTTATTCACGTGCAATATGTATACTTAATCAAACAGGTAAAGGTATCTACTAAAACTTTCCAGTTTTGTTCCTCTCCATAACTCCCAGGTAATTAGAAGCGTAATGTAAGACGAGGGGTTTCACCCGTAACGAACTTATTGACTTATAGTGCAAAGTACATTATATAAGTATGCTAAATGCGGATGTGTCGGCGCAAGGCACTCGCCCGGCATTCGTCTAATGACCCAGAAAGATTAAAGGAAATATAAATCATGCTTATTGTAATTTATGACCTCCTAGTACCAGGCGTACTAGTCTATATGATTCTAGAAGTACAACTACCGCTCTTCTGGGAGGTGATAAATGTATGCTGATTAAGAAATCAAAGGACAAGAAGGTTCTTTTGTGTATTTATAAGACTATCCATTAAATATTGAGGAGGTTTGACTGATTTTTTTTCTATAAACAATCAATATTATCCAATGTTACTTGTCCAGAGTCTCCCCAGAAGTTAAATAGAAACATTATTAGATGGTAAATCGTACCAAGTTAGCGAATTCCTTGAAACTCTTCTCTTGAAGACACCGACATTGTAACCGGGGATGGTGGAGGGAATAATGATGTGCAATTTTTTCTAGTTTTTATTAAATCAATCGATATTGAAAATGATGCTTTCAATAAAGCAGATTCTCTTTGGCAAAATTAAAAGTTGAATATGAACAAAATAACAGACTAAACTTTACAAGTTTTACGTAAGGTATTTTAAACGGAATTATGGTAAACCGTGCCGCGTGCCTAATTAACAATAATATTTATGATGCTCCTGATTACAGATGGCATCGCTCGCATCTCGATTTTCATTTTACGATGTTCACTAAAACGATTATTTATCGATTTTTAATTCCATCGACATCTCGCTAAGTACCGAGACGATAATGTTAACAGCACTATAAGTTGTGTAGACATCGGTCCGAGACGACGTAATTGTATGTATTTAAGCACTAATGGCAGTTTACGTAGACCACACCGATTTTGATGTTTTCTGTTACCTCGAGGTAGATGATTATTAGCCCACTTCTGCGCAAAGGTGTTCACATTGTGAAATGTTGTCGATTGTGAAATGGAAAGTGATACTGAGTATGAAACAGGTGCTTTAGTAAAATTTGACTATGAAAATAAATAAACTTGACATTATTTCTTTAACTCATTGATATTCCTACATAACATAATTATCAATATACACAGTTTACCTGATAGCACATTAGTGTTTACTGTTTGCACTGTCTATAGCTATAGCGTGTTCACTTTCCAAAAAGATGTCGAACGTATCAGTGACCTCATTATCAAAAATTGCTACTTCAAACTTTACGTAAATCCATCAGCCCTGTCGTGTATTTTTATTTTTACTATAAAAGGCATCAAGTCACCTGTTGTTGTTCACCGTCGCCTATGAACATCCACAACACCGCTTTTTTACGCTTTTTATATCTAAGACAAATTCCAAGCTGGTAATGTAACGTGGAACCGAAGCAGTCCTCGAGCTTAATTACTGCAAAGAGGTTTAGGCTAAGCCCTCTGCGCTCTGCCACCTCTCGTTGCCAATCCCGGTGACTCTGTAAATGCCTCCTCCAGGCAAACAGAGACGAGTCCATTATAAAAAAGTCATATCATACCTTCGAACTATTCTGAATTTGAAGACACTTTTTCCGATCTTTTATATTATATTATGCACTTCCAAAATCAATAAACTCTAAAAATATTTTGTTACGCCCAATATTTTCCTGTAGTTAATTAATTAAAACTAACGTATTATTTGATCACTGTGTTTTCCAGCAGATGATGCAGTATTTTAAACATTGTTAAAAATTACAGAAATTACCATAATGTGGGTTCGCTACATCGTATGTCGTGTACGGATGACGTAACTCAAAACAATTACCTTCATAAAATTAACCGCTACTGCATATTAAAGAAAACCGACGTTTTGTATTCGTATTATATATTACAGGTTATTATTTTTAATGTTAAGTTATTGAAAACTGAGATCTGTTTACAAATTAATGATATTTCGACATCTTGTCTCATATACATTACTAATCTATCAATGAATATAAATAGTGAATCGTAAGAATAAAATAAAAGACCACTTGGATAACTTAAAACTAGAACGCTTTAAAAATAACCTGGATCATGGAAGTTTAAATATGAATAACATTGACGTTATTAAAGATGATAACTATAAACAAATTAGCTTACGCGAGTGCATCAGTAAGGCGGATATTAAATATTGCTTACTATACAAGTGTAATCACTTGTTTCCTTCAATTTTTATAATTTTATACCAAATCATTTTGAGCGGCTTTGCGGTCTGTTATTTTTAATGTCCATAATCTTGATACTATTGAATACTCTCAACGAAAAGCTGCATGAAAGCTGGCCAAGGCTTAGGGATACTTTAAATTTTCAATTTATGATGAAAGATTAAAAGTTTCACGAAATTATTTCTTCCAAGTAATCTTTGCTCATCCTCTCTCATCACTTATTAATATTTTATTAATCAATTTTAAATATCAGTTCAAAATTTAGAGGTGTGCCTGGACCGGGCCAAGTGGAAATTCGTAATCTCTGCTTACACCACTGGTGGTGTTACAGCGTGCATATACGATTGTTAACCAAAAACAGGAACCGCTTATTTACAAAAACTTCATAAATCTATGTTGGTTCCAACTTTCCGTTCCAATTCTAAGCACAGTGAGTAGAATAATATGATATTTATTATCGTGTTATAGGAAATCTTTAATTCGGAACAATGGTAGCTTAGTGAAAAACCTAACAACGACCTAACTATTGTTCCTATTCCAAGTTGGCAAAAATCACGAAAATTTGTGTTCCATTTAATCAAAATACGTAGCTGACAATTATATCAAAGATTGCCATTAATGCCCACCCTAATGGTATTAAAATATATAAAACGTTAATAAGAAGTTTTTTATTGGTAGAAGGGAAGATTTCGCAATGTCCCGATCCCGGTTAGGTTGATCATTTTTGAAACAATGTTCTATGATGGCATTTTTTAGATCATATCTATCCATAAGATATCAATCGTGGTCTATACGCGTCAGCCAGCAAACTATTCGAAGGTCGTCGTCATTGTCAGAACTCAGTCCATCAGTCTCTAAACTTTTTCATCAAAATCCTTCGCATCCCAGCCGTTCCTTTAAAGGAGTTCTATTTAAAATTCCGCTCCCGTACCGTCCGCGGCGCGCTCCGAACATTTTTAGGCGTTCGGTCATTCGACCCTTTCTCATCGATTTTTTACTATATAAAAACAAACTTTTTTATTTTTTATTCATTACTTATATGGATCTGTAAGAAGTAACTTTGTCTGCACATTCTATAATATAAATTTAGAATATCCCTTTTGACGTTTCATCTTGTACCTAATGCTATCTGTTTTATTTATATATTATATATATTTGTAAAAAAATATACTATGATACTTTTAGTCTACCTTAAGCACACACAGAACTATTATTACACAGTAAAAGGCTTTCGAGTTATATGAAAAAATTGGTTACAAAAAACAATTATGAGTCGCAAATATATTTAACTAAACATATTATATAAAATAAAAATTAAAATATAATGAAAATAAAAAATTGTACGAGAAAGTAAAAGTCAATTTGTTATTCTATTAAAATTGTAAAAGCTTTATTTTGTTTATGTAGTACTTTCAACATCTTCGTCCTAGCGAGTTATTTTAACACTTTAAAATAACGACACAAGTCATGAGGGTAGATTTTTATAAAGGTAAATTTTCAAAACGTCAGCGGTAACTGAGAGCTACCGCGATAGAGATCTCTTAAATTTTATGACGTCATCATTTAAATCTTTCGGAATCGAGTCCCGGGTCAACTAGAGATTAATTGGTTTGATTGTAACGCTACGGACACACGGACAGAATACAAAAGAGGTGGAATACTGTAAGTGAATATTTGAGACGCGTTAGGTAAGAGTGAATTCAATACGTGGACCAAATTACAAATGGCGGACCATTCGACGCTTAGAGATGAAAGTTTGTGATTCATTTGTTATGGCTCAAGTTGTTTGTTCAACGCCGAAATGCGATATTTAAGGTATGATTTATAAATATTTTGAGAAGACATCCTTACTTTGAATGTTTCTATTGCTAAATACTATATAATAAATACTGCAGTAGGGTAAATTAGTTTTTCTACTGTATTTGTAAATGAATAGAGTCATCAATTTAACTATTTTTGCTTATTTGTTAATGACCACTTGTATTACTGGTCTAACATTTTCCAAGTTTGTACCTTGTGTAGCTTATAGATTGCCTAAGGATAAGTATATTTTAAGTACAACAATTTTAAAACTGATAACATATTAAAAATCATAAAAATCGGTCCAATGTCTAACACAGATAAAATAATATTTAGTCCGCAAGCAAATGTAACCAAAACTATAAAAATAAGAAAGCGAATAATAAATTAGTGTCGAAATTGTTGTAGGCTTTGTGTAGCTTTAGAAAAAGGTATAAATTAAAAAGTCCATCAAAAGTACGCGGTCAAGTCGCGTCCGTCGACTTGCATGACTCATCCCCGGCACGCAAAAAGTTGTCACGGGGCCGCTAAAATGCTGCTGTCGGTTTTTAGGTCAATATTTATTATTTGTTTGTTTTCATTTTTTGATTATAGCCTATTAGCAAAAACTGCACAATTGCAGATAGATTTGTTTTATTATAACGACTTTAATAATAATATTATAGTATTTTTTTGCCAATGCAAAAAAATACCATAATATTATTATTAAAGTCGTTATAATAAAACAGATCTATCTACTCAGTTGTCAGTGCAGCTTAATAAATGATATAAACAAATAGAATGTATCGAGAAAACGATAAAAAATTGTTATATATTGTGATTTGTATTATCACGGTAATTAATTTAATGTTCTAGATGATGCTGGTTTTCGTTTTTATTAGCTGTGAAAACGAAATTAATGTATTGTGTAGAATACATTAAATTTGTATAAGAAATCATTTGCTATTATGAATTCAGATTTGAAGAACATTGTTAGCAACAACAGGAAATTAATTTGCATATCCTGTAATAAAATATATAATGGATCTTGTTTATTAAAGTGCATCTAATATTTTTAGAGGATTTAATGTTTTAAAATGTATCTTATCTTATGAGAAACAACTTTCTACATATTTTTGTAGTATACTCGTAACATTTATGCTATAAGTGTTCATGCGGCATTTTAGTGCCCTGATTTTTCCCTGCGTCTAATAAGTAAATTGTTTGCTATAAACGGCCTGGTGCAACCTGTTCCCATTGTTATTCCAGCAGGGAAAGGACGCAAGTCGGTCAACACCTGAACCGCCGACTTTTGCCATTCCTCTGAATGAATGTCTCAAGAATCGACCTTACTATGCGTCGTTTTAACTGAGACCGCCAGACCTTTTACAATTTGCTATGACCAATAGTACAGGACCTATATTGAGCTGCGTGAGCCTTGTACAGAATAGTACAAATATTACGGTAATTGAATCATCTGTTTTAAAATCTGACCCTTGACTATTATGCAATTTTTTTATGGTTTATGAACTCTGTTGGCGTGGAGCCTTTGTTACATAAATATATAGAGATGTAGGCGAGCTCCTAGACTACACAAGCATGGAGAAGACCATGAATATCAAATGATTCGTTCCGTATGTATATACTAACAAATCTGGTATTGTTTCTATCATCATTTGGATAAAATTTGCGTGTATTTTTCCAATTTAAGAATGTAGATGACCTAAGTATCAAACTGATAGTTAACGGTTTTTCAAGATGGTAAAATATTTTCTAGAAATTGTAATAATTATTCTATTTATATTTTTTATTCTAATTACACCGAGGGTAAAACTTACCACACCACACATCTATAAATCACGATTATAACATAAAAGCATGGTATAATCAGAATCGAACACCGTTCTATTTCAGTGTTGTAATTTCATTGCGGAAGCAATACAAAAATAATAAATATTTAGGCGCGCTCCCCACGGACGCATCTGGCTTTTAAAGGTGCACGGTGCACTGTGCTAACGGAATTCCTATGATTTGTCTGACGCATAGCATTTATATATCCAAATATTTTTTTTTTTCTATGGAAAACGGTGGCAAACGAGCAAGCGGTCACCTCATGTTAAGTGACCGCTGCCCATAGGCATCTGCAACAGGCTAATGAGTTGCAGATGCGTTGCCTACCTTTAATGGACAGAGGAGGGGATAGACAGAAAAAAG
>DWTW01000356.1:0-17166 GCA_018246275.1 Papilio slateri
GTGTATGGCAGGGTAACAAATAGCTAACTTCTTTAGGTTGGCTTTACCCTTTAATAGGGTAAAAAGGATGAAATACTCGTAATCTTGTGTAGAAAATCGAAAACTTACAATTAAACGTCAAAAATAGATCGAAGTAGCAGGCAACAACTAGTAAATATAAAACTCTTGGAGTTTCTTTAGCTTTGCCATTAATATTTTCGTAAAGAGCAATCGTAGAAATAAAAAAAGAAGTGAAAATAAAAATCCTTCTCAATATGGTGCTACCAAAATTTTTAATACTTTTGTATTAAAAATTTAACTCTTTTAACACTGCCTTTGCGCTGCCTCCTTAAGGCATTAGTAAGTAATCTCTTTAGCTCTATAATTTCACGAGCCTACGGCGCAATGAAACCGGAACCTTGAAAGGACTCGGAGAAGGGACCGGCCACCGGTAAAATACATTAAATAATACTCGTACATATTAACTTTAATATATCGAGTGCCTTTTGAAATAAGCCCAGTCATTTAGTTGTGATGACAACAAGAAAAATACGTAATAACCAACATCGTCGCGCTATTGACTTGTAGTACGCCAATTCTTCGGTCTTCTACTTCCCTACCTCATATGCTAGAAAGAAATTATTGAATGTATGTTTGGTGTGAACTAATTTATGAACCGAAAATATAATTGGTTTTTGATAAAGCTTCACTTTAAAAAAAATAACATAAAATTGTCGCAAGATGCTAAGAATTTAATCGTCGTAAGAAGAAAACATCAGATATGAATCTCCCTGAATTCTATACGGTTTACAAACATTCTTATAGAAATTAATAAATAGATCTTTCAAGAAAAGAGTAAGTAGGCTGAACTAGTGCCTATCATCTTTCAGCCACATCACCACATAACTTCAGGTTGTTTGTGGTCAAGGGGTAGTTTATTCATTATAAGAAAGGACATAATTTTTATACGTTCACTTAGAGCGACCACAGAGACTACTTTATTAGGATAATTAGAGAAAGACAGAAAGGAAATAAAAATTATGATTTAAAAATCATTTCCTTTTCTCTATCCTTAATGATCCTAATAACGTAATAGTAGCAAAACGCCAGTCCTTCTGAATTTTGGTAATAATATTAAATATTGTTTAATAAATGCAAAGCTTACTCCACACAAGTTTGGCTGTGGTATCCCAGGCTTAATTTGATTAGCGGCCGCAAGCCGTAGAGTGCGCACTCGAGGCGGACGGTAAACTTTGACGTTGGTGGCCGCTAGTAACGCCGATATAATCCCAATCATTTTAATTGCCGACAGCTTAGCAACTCGCTCGGCCACAGCCGCAGCAAAGCCATTTGATGTGAAACATGCTTCTAATTAAATAAATTCTTTAACATCGTAAAACTAATTTGAAAATCCAACTAATGTTATAAACGTAAGAGTTTCTGAGGACTCGTGGGTAATTATAAATATTTCTCAAAAAAAACTAGTGAACAGATTTTGATGAAACTACATTGATACAGCTTATCAATCAAAATAACAAGCTAACGCAAAATAATTTTATGACGCTAAATTTGCAGCTGCAGTGGACTAGAGTAAGTTTTGCTCGGTGGACTCAGGAACTCTATTCCCTCTAAATCTAAAAATTAGTGACATACTAAAGAAAGGCGATATTAAAAGTACCTGTAACAGACGAATATGTACCCGTCGATGTATAAAGGAAATTCGTACTATCTATCTACTCTTCCGTATTACTGACAATACTATTTATTATTATGACCGAGAGTTCACACTGCTGAAAACATTTGTTATCTCTCTTTTTCTCTGTAAAAGAATAGAGATGACAACATGTTTTATGTGAATGATTTCGGCAGTGTGAACACAGGGTTAGAAATCTTTTGAACGTTTTCATCGGATAACGATAATGATACTTTGGCAGAGCTAGGCGCCATCTTATTGCTACATGACTTGGCCGACTCCACCGCGAAAGCACAACGATTTCACAAAGTATCACGTTTTTTAATAGCTACTTATATTTTTGCGATAGATAAGACAATATCTACCATGCTATCCTGCTATCTGCTACCGACGAGTTCTCAACTACTTTGGTCATATTGCCAGGAAAGATCGAGGGCGCAAGAGATAACGGGGTCGATCATCTCCCAGCTGGTCTGACCGCAGCTGGTATAGTCCATACTGGCACTCGACATTCCGCCTGCCCTGAGATAAGCCGAGGACAGAGCCGTGTGGAAACAGCTTGTCAACACGTCAGGGAAGGCACTTCAAGATAGCCAATACTTCCATACTGAAATCTAGTTTAGTTGTATTTTATTACCTATTTATATTATATTTGAAAATATTTTTTTGCCAGATTTCGCATTCGTTAATAACTTTTTATCTGCTTTACACATATCGTGTCTTTATAACTTTATTCTTAATTAATTTACAAATCCTTAGTCACTGTGATCGGGATTTATCATTCATCAATCAAGGAATCATAGAGGTCGTTTTATGAAAATTGATATGCAAAGCACATGTGACACTAAGTGTGAAGGTGTTAATTAATAAATATGTTTATATTATATATAAAGATATTGATATTGTAATATACATATTTTTGAATAATAACAATAACGGCCTTGAAGTGTAAAATGTGACAGCGCCATCTATGAAAAATAAATTAATCTAATCTAATGTTCCGTAAAATACCATGTTATTAACTCTGACTCTGACTGTTAGTAAAGCTAACTACAAATCCACAAAGTCATTGGTAATGTTCAATTTTTGAACAATTTAGTTTTTATGGTACCAGGGATTTTTACATATTTTTTGTAAAAATAAAACATCCATACAAATCGTATACTATTATTAGAGATGGTATTAATAAGCTATTGTAAAAAATTGTTTCAGGCAACTTAAATTAGCATTTAAACTCTAACCGTCTTAATTGATCAACATGGATTGGTTTTCTTAAAATGGTAAAATAATTTCTGCTTAAACGAAGCGTTTCTATTTACCTTTGACCATTAAACTAAAGTAGTAAAACGCCATCTAACAAAAACGTAAGTAATCCGTAGTTTCCACAAATCTGTCATTTTAGCTAGCTACGCTAGGTGGCGTAATATCCAAATGAACGTTACTTCCACAGTCCTTAACAGATGTCGGTAAATGATAAAAAATATGCTTTCTAAAATATAATTTGACTAATAAATAGGGACATAAGAAAGCTACTGCACGATCCGCTTATTATTGTTACAAACTTTCACACATATTCATACTTTTTAAGCAATCGAAGTTACTGTTTTAATCATATTTATCTTAGAGCTTAAAAAGTATTGCTAACCGTTTGACTAAATGTTTAATA
Source organism: Papilio slateri (assembly GCA_018246275.1). Taxonomy (NCBI): domain Eukaryota; kingdom Metazoa; phylum Arthropoda; class Insecta; order Lepidoptera; family Papilionidae; genus Papilio; species Papilio slateri. The sequence continues at coordinate 3,339 of DWTW01000356.1, forward strand.
GATGTCGCTGCTAGTTTTGTTTTAGGTTAGTTTAATTCTTATGCAATGGCTTTAAGTAAAATATTTTTATACATATTATATTATTAAATTTCTTCATGACAGGAATTATGTTCGGCGCAATACAACCCTGAAGCAGGAAAGAGGTACATAAGAGGTACAAACTGATGGAGGGAGGAAGGAATCATTGTATGAATCATTATTATGATAACGAAGTAATATATTGCATATTTTAAATTCGGAATCTTGGAGTCAACGTAATATATTAACGACTTACGATGATAGCTATTTTAACTGTACAGTTAGTTTTTTTTCTATTCATACTAATTTAATGCACTGTACAGAGAATGCGTAAGTATACATTTTCATTAAATATGATATATAACGTTGAGTTGTAAACAGTTTTTTAGTTGTGTGAATTATTTGTGTTTATAAAATGTCTTAGTCTATTGCTAGTTTCTTGTAAAAAACCGTCGTCGTACACATTTTAAAATAACATTGGTCCGCGTAGACTGATTTTAAAGCAGATTAACAACACTCGGCTGTCGTGTAATATTATTAACATTATTAAAATTGTTTCAAGACCTTACTTATATAAATAAATCGATTGTATTCAATTAAACGTTCAAGAACTTGGGCGTTCAATGGAAAATGTACATTCCAATACTTGCTTCTGTATTTATGTATTAGTTGTACAGTTGATAGTTCAAATTTACCAATCGACTTTTTTTATACTGTACAAGCAAACCGCTGTGACGTCATCGGACTCAGGTTTCACGTTATTGTGCACGAATACTCACGTAACTCGAATTCGAGTTTGCGCTTAATTACCAATCCGCCAATAATAGTTGTGATAATGAAACAATGCTTTGTGTTTGATTAAATATTATCAGCACTATTACGAAGTCCTCATTCTTCATGTAAAGAAAACGGTATCAGTTCATCATATCGAGCATCTACGTTCTTAAGCGCTCATAGCCTATAATGCCTTAGTATACGGACCGCGAAAGAAAAGATCCTGAGTTCAAATCCACCATTCGGCTATTGTCCTGACCAACCAAGCACAATTATCAGTTTAGTTGGAGATAAATACTTCTACAACAAATATAGGTACAGTATTTACACAATTTGGTAATATAGTCAATACAAAAACCCTTGTAGGAACACTGCTGAATCTCTCCAAAGAATGTTTTCCTGATGTCCGCGCAGGACTACGGCGTATTGTTGACTGGAATGGGCCTAATAAATATGGGGGGATGCTATCGCCTGCAGGCTCCTACTAAGAAATCTCGGAAAGAAAGACACTGATGCTTTCCATAAAAATGTACCCCGCTACCACTGCATATGGCAATTAAACAAAATAGATGTAAATATTTTTTTGAATACTTGGAAGTGCTAGGTAGATCAGCTTCGCCACGAGTGTGGCATGTGCTGGCTCGACTGGGAAGGTAGCAACATCAAAGAATACTGGAGTGAAGTAAAGATTGAATTTGTGCGAATATGCGTTTCTTCTCTTAAAAGGCAAGAAGGGACGTCGAGTCCAAGCATTGTCTCTTCCTTTCCTTTCTCTTAAACCCCCTCCCTTTCTTCTCCTAAATAAAAAAAGTTTGCCGTCACGGGACGCCCGGCAGATGTAACAGCGACTATTCGTGTTACAGTGAATATTCGAATTTATATAAAATAAAAAATATGGAGTAAATCAATATATTTTATTATTTACCTACGTAATTATTTATTATTATTTCACTTGACATTTTATTATTTATAATATAAATTGTAGAGTGGTAGCCATCGGCAGTTTCTGCGTCTGAACTAGTATTATTAAAGAGGAAAGATTTGATTGTTTGTTTGAAATGAATAGGCTCTGAAACTACTGGACCGATTTGAAAAATTATTTCTCCATTAGAATCCTACATTATCCTTGATTTTGAATTTTTGAATTTTTGAAATTTTTGTTAATTACCCGAGCGAAGCCGGGGCGCGCCGCTAGTAGTGGTATAAAACGTAGGAAAATATTTGCAAACAGGGTTTTCTAGTCGATATGTTGACGTTATAGACGCATCGATTTACGTCATGTTAGTCAATTAATATACAAATGTTAATGCGCGTGGCGTGCGTACGACAGTGACAGGCAACAAAATCTCATAAGTTATTCCTGTGAAGCTGTACTTTGTGTTATCCTTGTTCGGGCTTAACTTATTCGCTGCTCACCACTCGGATCCGAGTGAGGCGGTTCATTTAAAAAAAAATCTTTTTTCGGATCCGAATGCTCGGCACCAGGCCGTGATGTGTGCCGAAAAATGTTTTTTGTTTATAAAAATAATAATTATAACAATATACATTGATCCATATTTTCAAACATTCATATATACTTTATCAAAATTCGCCTTAAAAAAATTTGCCACCCGGCTATTAATTTTATTTATTTTGTAAGCAGTGAATGTATGAAGTCTCTTTCAGATTAACTTTATACAAAAGTTTTGCACAAAGGCAATAATAAACTGTAGTGAGTTTGCGAAAGTTTAAAAGTAATTTTGCTTGGAATTTAGCTGCGTTAAGTAGGTGTCGTAAGGTCCGCAAACATATCGAAGACAATTTTTTACAGAACAATGGTGCGAGCAATGCAGTTCACCTGATGGGAAGTGACAACTTACAGATGCGTTGTTTACTTTACTCTAAGCATTGATACTCTATTGAAAGATATGCATTAATCCCCAAGCGGCTAGTTCGATTATAAACTGACTAGTTCATAACTGGTCGGTGACATGTATGTTGCCTATTAACGACGATGATAAAGACTAGATAATATTTATTACAAATTAACATTATCTATTGATATTTTACGAACGTTTATGGGCATTGTTTTCTGATATATATTATCAATAAAATATAGGCAAAAAATAATGTTTTTTTGTCGTTTTTTTCGGACAAAATTTTAGAAGAACTGTGTGACATTTCTTTCGAACATTTATTACTCATTCATTCAATTATTGAATGAATGTCAATGTTCTACGAATTAATGAAGCTCTTTCGGCTAATAAAAACGTGAGCATTCTTAACGAAAGTCACTAAGTTAAATGGGGGTCACCATACTTCGCTAATGTGTATTAGAGACCATAGTAGTTAATTAAATATCAAAAAAGGAGTCCAATACTGTGCTCATATTTATACAGCTCATACATTTTCCTATTTGTACAGAAGTAAAAATTACCATGTTATTTTATTCGTAAACGATCAAAATATCTTAGCAAACAGCACCTAAGTGATAAAGTGCTAGTCGCGTATTTCCCTGATATTTTTTCAGAGACTAGGATTTGCGGGTATTCGTCAGATGTGTGGTTTCTTATGCGTCAGGGTAAACCTTAGTCTGATCATACGCATTAGGTAATTCATGAATAAAGTTTAACGTTGATAAAGAGGGTATTTGTATTGAAACTTAGTAATGTCCCCTCCCGAAACCGCAATTGTTACAATAATATTATGATTGAATTCAAAACAAGAAACACGAATAAGTTGCTGTAATTATTTGGGATATTTTATATTTCTTGGAATCTAGAACGGCTAAAAACATTTATAAATAGTAATGACATAATGTACGGATAGCATAGTAAAACATACGTTGGGTACTTAACAAAAAAACAAAATAAGCTCTCAAATACTAAGCTGTGCCTTCTTGTTTCTTAAAACGATAGTACATTCATCATTAATTATTAGTTACTATTATTCTTTAATGCTTCAGACTTTATCGTTGTCGATAACAATAGGTAATCACAACCGGAAATGTAATGAAGAAGAAATAGGTGATGTTTTGAAATGTACTGATCAAAAATCAAGAGAACCACATAATTACATTATTGCGTGAGTTTTTTTAGGAAACCAAGTTAGTGTTTCTGGCTTTGATTTGCGAGTCGGTATAATAGCGAATCAATCTTTGATTTCTTGTGACTAATCGTCATTGATTGCTTGGAGAAGGCGTTTACAATTTCTCCGGGTTTAGTGGTGGCCAAACGCAGAAGGCCCTTAACCTAATCCGTCAGTCTACTAAGTGTCTACACTTTATATTTGTAGAATAATCTTTTTTGACGTCATAACATTCGATGAAAGGTTATATTGACATTGATACCAAGTACGTCATCAGTTCCTATACCAAAAGCCTGAGTGTGGCGTTGCGTAAAAATTAAACGATTGTACATTTATTGAACTATGAATGTGTATGAAGGGAACAGCAGCGAAAATGATAATCCGGTGCGCACTTCTGAACGGCAGAGTACCTACCTACTAATGTGCTCGGAAATCACTTATCATTTTTAATGTATTTCTTAAGACAACTACGTTATAATTACACTAGGATATGAACCGATTAGCATTATAATTAAAGAAAAAATGCAGTGAGAATAAAAGCAAATACGCAAAATGAAATAAATAAATGAAGTGAACAAGAGAAAAATACATCGTATACAGTACCTATCAAAATTATAGTGTTATAATAGTAATAATTATAGTGTAATAATACAGAACAGGCCCGCTATAGGCCAAGATTGCTTCAAAACTTTCTTAACTATGACAACATGTTTGTCTGATTGCACATTATAGCATCTACGTCAAACATGCGAATGTTTTGGAAACATGATATTATGCTTGCGTTCGACGAGCTTCGCGTTCAATGACGTCAGATAAGTGCAATAATGTAATAAAGTTGGTATAACTAACCATAATTTTTTTCCTACCTTCCTTTGATGGCCATTTGAGGCCAACCCCAATGATCACCAGAGAGATAGGTCTCCAACCCGACTAGATCGTCCCATCTTCATCGGTCCATCTTGTGGGAGGCCTACCTACGCCGCGTCGACGTGTACATAGCCGCCATTCTGAGATCTTTCGTCTCCATCGGCCATCAGTTCTGCGAGCAATATGTTCAGCCAATTGCCAGTAAAGGTTTAAAATTCTTTGAGCAATATTGGTCATTTTGGTTCTACTTCAGATCACATCGATTTTGATGCAATCACGCTCAGAGAATCCGAGCATTGCCCTCTCCATTGCCCTTTGCGTAATGGGGTCACGTCTCAGTTCCGTAAGTCATCGCTGGCAGCACACACTGGTCATGCTATTTTCTACTGTCGTCGACCAGGACAAACTGTCCAGTTATACCTAACTGGACAGTTTGTCCTAAATATAATCGTCAACAACTTCGAGAATACGGCCTCCGATAGTTATTGGAGTGGGTGGAATATGGATGTTCAACATGACTTTCGTCTTGTCCATGTTAATTTGAGACCCATTCATTCGGAGGCTTTTTAAGCCCATCTAGTATTATAGATGAGTTCCACCGCGGTTTCAGGCATGACTACTGTGTCATCGGCAAATCGAAGGTGAGTGATGTACTCGCTGTTAATGTTGATACCGAGTCCTTTTCAGTCCAGGAGCTTGAAGACATCTTCATGGTCGGGCTTCCGTGTACCGCCCAGGTCTCGACCGAATCAAATGTTTTCTCATAGTCCACAAACGCTTAACATAGTGACTGGTTATGTGCCAGATCCTGGTCTTCTGTTTAACCTGCCGTAGCGTATGTATGTGGTCTACGGTACTAAAGACTTTACGGAAACCGGCTCGTTCAGGAGGCTGTAAGTCGTCAAATCTGCAAGCGAGACGATTCGTGATGACCCTCGAACACACACACACATGGCTCAGAAATGCAATCGGCCTGTAGTTCTTCAAGAGAGCATTATCGCCTTTCTTGAAGAACAGGAACACAACACATTTGCTCCATGCCTTTGGCGTATGTCCCTGAGTAAGACGGAATTAAAGAGCTTCGGAGAACCATAAGAACCAGTTCTCCAGCTGCTCTGCTGTAATTCCGTCATCACCCGGTGCCTTGTTGTTCTTGAGTTGTTTGAGAGCCATACTAATCTCGTTGAGACTGACGTCCGGGAAAGCTTCGGTGTAATTTCGGGTTAATCTGGCTCTTGGATTTTCTTCCAGATCAATGAGCCATAACTTTTTACTGATGACAAATAACAAAGTACCGTTGTCGTAAATATAACTGTAATCCAGTTTCAAGACAGATACGTAGTTAGTAACATCACTAGATCCAACGAGACTATCTTTTGTTTCAAGATAAAAGCCTAACAGCGTTATATTATAGAAAGAATTATGTACTCTGAATGACCTATCATTGCTAAAACTTTTCTTTATTACAGCATTCAGGTCACGCTTATTGGTCATCGCTCATTAGAGCCACCCGGCACCCGGCCCGCACCGCCTCGTCGTGAGTCCACTCGTTGTCAACGGTTGGACGCCACGCGGTTAACGGGTGGACGCCGCGGAATTAACGTAACATCTGAGCGAGCGAAAGAGACAAAAGCGACCGATACACATAGTCCCGCGTGAACCGCTAGCGAGCGGCGTGCGGGTCCCAGCTGGGCCGCGCGGTGTCCTCTCTTTGACCGCGCGCGGGCTAAGCGATCCGGTGCCGCTACGGAGTTGATGTAGTAAGCGATAATCAACCAATGTTTCACAGCACCAAGTAGCCTAATTACAGTTCGTGGAAAATAATAATTTAGTTGAGAATAAAAATATGAAAAAAAAGGTGTACCTTTTTCTCATATTTATTCATATTGTGTGTACACAATATGCTATAATTAAAAAAGTTATGCATTTTACGAATTGTTTGTTTTTTATATTAATTTTCTAAAATTCTTATGAAAATCTGGCTATAGTGTGGCCATTTTTATATTAGCGTATCAAAACAACATTGTAATAAAAAAGTTGACGTATGCTCATTTCATTTACTAAGTTATGTATGTACATCATTGTTAAATTCTTGCATTATTAATTAATGTATGTATTTATACCCAAAGGATAATAGGAAAAAGTGGGTAGAAATTTGAATACAATACAAGTTCTTATTCGGCCGACCTTTAGCCTCTGTACAGAAAGAAAGCAATTTTACAATTTTGTAATCCGATACACCCTTATGTTTCCCTGAGATCTTATGTTTTTTTTTGGAGTATACGCCCACTTGGAAATATAAAAGCAAAGGTACAGTTAAAGGTAAAAATCCTATAAACAAATTCCGAAAAAAAAATAGTTTTTGCTAAAAATAAATATAGTACCCAATATGGATGTTTAATAATTATAGTATTAAATTCTGTAACAACTGCAACCCCGTAAAATTAATTAGTTTCGACTGTTTATCCCCTTATTTTTTTACAATATTTCATTATTTAACATAACACAAATAAGTTTCTGTGAACCGTTTTCATCGCTGTTGGTAGTAGATACTTTGTCCTTACAACGGAAAAAACAAAAATCTACTTCAATCAAAAAATTGTGTTATATGCTCAATATTAAAATATCACAAAAAATATATTCGAAATCTTTGAGAGTAGTTACTAGTTTAGAATCTTCTATAAACTTGGCAACATTTGTTTTAAATATCGCGCGCATCTGGGTTTCACAAACATCCAATGAAAAAAAAGCGCAGATTTGAATAAGCCAATCACAGTGTCTATATGTGGTGTGACTTCTGTGGGACGCGCCTTGTTGTCGCCCTAGTATTCAAATGTAAGCTAGTTTCATCAATTAAATTAGACGTGTTTTTGCTTAAAAGTTTGCATTGTATGTTAAAATAATGAAATAATTTACGAGCATTCAATAAAGCTATATAAATATTTAAACATTCCACAACACAGTGATAATACTTATTCATTGTACGCTTCCCCCGCATCGTACGATCGAGTCATATAAAACGCGACGACGCCCCCACTTCTGGCAAAACGTTATATCACTCCGTCGTGTGCAGTTGTTCGTGCTTGGTGAATTCGTTTAAATTCAGTTCGCGTCGTTTCTGCATCCCAACCTCATAACGTAAATTATTTGTGAAAATTAAAGCGTGTGTGTTCAGTGATATTCAAATCATTAAATAACACAAGATGTCTTTTAATACCGACATTTCGTCTAAATTGGAAAGCAGCAGGTACGGAAAGTGTTCATTTACTCAGAAACCTAATGCCACGGATCCTATCCTTATATTGTCCCTATTTATGGATTACGCTTTTAATAATAGTAGTTAAACAGTTTCATGTCTTATAAGTTATAAAAGAAATTTTTTTGGACATTTTGACGGAATTCGACATTCCTTTCACATTGACATGGTAGCGTCGTTTTATTTAAAATGATGCAATGCGTTTGCATGTCGTAGACTATCTCAATACCGTCTACAAAATTTTAACACCTGCTTTATTCGCCCGAACTATATTACATAATTAGGTTATTAGAACCCCGTATTGAGGGTAATTTGTATATTTCTAGACATTTTGATCTTTTAATATTATATTCGTTTAGATTAAGTAACTGACTTGTTCCCCGTTGAATTGCCCTAAAAATTTAAATACAAATGACCCACTTCCACAGCTATGAAAGAGTTAGTTGCCTTTACAGTTGTCACATTTCAATACAAGAGCTTTATTGATTTTTCTTTTTGCCGAAACATGTCAGTTGCTTTAATAACGTAAATCGTATCGTGTGCCGTGACTGTTTTACTTTTACACCAACTGAAAATATTTTGCATACCATTAAGCGTCAAAATTACAATTATAACCTTAAAAAGCGGGGTCATACCATATGAATGTAAGTCTTAATATTACAATCGTAAACACTGAGAATATTAAGCAATTATTACGTTCCGAAATGCAGTATCAAATAAATAATATATTTTTTTGCTTGTTACAGAAATACCTTGCGGAAAATTGCCCGCAATGATAATACCGAATTCTCCAAGCAGAGCATTTTGAATGACATGGAAAAGTTTGTGAAAATGGTTAACACCATGGATGAGACTGTTCTGGTACCCAGCCGTCTGATGAATCTGCCACAGGAGGGAGATGATGATCCATTCAGCATGTTTGCCATGTTGAATGACTTGAAGACTGAATTGCTGTGGGCTGGTGATGTTGAAGAGCAGGGTGACAGGGCTAGGCGAGTGTCTGACTTAAGTGACAACGAAAGTGACACCTCCAGTGCTGCTGGAGATTCTGGCATAGAAGGAGAGGATGAGAGGGATTCGGCTGTTCGGGCTGCAGCTGCATGCCGCAGGCATTTACGAGGACTTCGTCATTCCCTTCGCCAACTCACAGCTGCTGCTGCACATCTTACAAGAACTTATCAAGAAGAGGTGGGTGCACCAGTCTAGACCAACTATTCCAACAGCCTGTGATTGAAGCCTGTCCCGCACGTTTTGTACATATAGTGTAAGCAGCCCACATTGTACATATAGCTTTAAAGGGCTCCCGGCGTGTAAGGGAATCTCAGTAAGTTATGAGGTTATTTAATAAACTTAATTTTCAATATTACTCTTGGTTTCATTTAATTTTATAATCACCAAGGTGACTATATGCAGGAATACAAGACAGCATTTTGTACATTCAAATACTTATCTTTTGGCATATTTTTTAAATATTTTACTTAACAGCTGACACAATGACTTCAAATTCTGTCTGCACTAACATATCAATATCATATAATATTTTGTTGATACGTTATTTTTGTTAACTTGTTTTCATCAATTTTCATCAGTTTTCATCAATTTAAGACTTATTCTTAAATAATGGTGTGATCAGTTGTTAGAAGTGGCTTAAAAAATTAAATATCTAATTTCTCCTATAAGCATTCTATACCTTGTGTTAAAATATCAGGCCTTTTTGTCACTTCTTTTTTGGGGACATGCTTATTCTTGACAGTTCTAAGTCTACAATTTTTGGTACACGGTTCGCTCTTAAGAACTTTACTGTTTAGGTTGTGGTCGTACACAATGTTGATTTTTAAGTAACCAATGGCAATGAAACTGTTTTCACTAAAATAGAAGCTCTTTGTGGAGATCCTCTCCCAAAAAAATTGTACAGGTTAACAAAATTGATTTTTTTTTTCAAAACTTTCAGTTTTTATGGCAATTTTTCGATTTTTTTCGAAATCTACTTTGGGGGCACTGCATGCCCTCGCGTACGCCACAAAAAAGCCCTGTATAACATAGTTTAGCTTTTAATTGGTATAGGGATATGTGGGATTTCTGCAGGTCAATATATACTAGGATAATAGTTTGAAATCTTTAATATTACCAAACATAAATATTGTTGACTTATATTTAAAAACTAACACTGATTTATCTTCAACAAAAGAATAAACAAGCAATAGTAAATAAAAAAAAACAATAAACTCAACTGACTAACCTGGAAAAACTGGAAAAATATAAATCAAATAACATCTCACTCTTCAAAATCGGTCGAAGTGTTTAGACTACATGAAGTCATAATGGAAGGGATATACATACATACATACCAGCCAAAAACATACCCTCCTTTCAGTTGGGCAAAAAGTAAATATAAAAGAGGTGGAAGGAATGATTCTCAAAAAGGGAAGTAAGATTATTATTGAAATAATTATAGAATGAGAAAATGTTAACAGTTTAGGATATAAACATGGTTAATGACTAAAAACAGAGAATGTGCACAACAGCTAGTTATATTTTATAATGCCTCTGTAAAGGTTAAAATTTATCAAAGAAAACATAGATCAATACCTGAATGCTATTGTATGATTAATCAGGCTGTGTTATGTTTAAGCTTCTGTTGAGACAAAAACGAATGAATGATGAAAACTTTATTATTTTCCTTAAAACATGAAAGTGCATGATTATCAGTTTAACCTACACTATATACATTTCCAATCATGCATTGTAAGTTCAATTTAAAATCTCATTTTAATCAATTACAAAGAATTAATGTTTTTACGAGTTTATTGACCTAAATTTAATTCATGTAGCTAGTAAATTACCTGTGGCTTTTTGAGTAGAAAGTCTTTGGCTGTAAAGTACTCTATATTAGTAAATACTTCTTCACTGCCCTTTCAGTTATCCTCACATTGAAATAAGAGGGAAAGACTTACTGATTTAACCAGTAAGTATTTTGGACTGCATAGAGTTTAAAAAAAACTGACTTCAGAGGAAATAAGTAACAAGCAATTTAAAAAACCAATAAACCCAACTGACTGTACGTACCTCTATGACATTCCAAGGAAGGATATGAATCAAATGACACCCCACTCTTTAAAATTGGTCATGTTGTTTAGGTTACAGGAGACAAAGGAATGGAATGGACATACATTACATATCTGCGAAAAACACTACCTTCTGTCAGTCAGGCAAAAATAAGGAAGCTTAAGTAAACTTTCAATGTGTATGACAGTAACAAAGGGATGAAATTAACGGCTAGTATTATGTTGATATACAATTTTGAAAAGGATAAAAAAAAATTGATAGTTCCTGTGTCTAAAAGTACAGTACAGTATATGCTAAAACACAGAGGTCTGACACTTAATGTATCAGGTACCTACTGAAGGTCAAGCAGATTGCTGTTGCTCTGCTCAGTTCTCTAAATTGGTTGTTATTAGTTGGCAGTGCCAGTTGACATTTTACATTGGGAATAATAAAAAACTGTTTATTAATTTTCAGTTTAGTAGCCAGTATTATTACTTTAATCATTGCGTCACAAAATTCATAGAGAACAAGAATTTGTTAAGATGGTTTCTGGAAAAAAAAATTTAATTTATCATTTGTATTATTTTTGCATACATCATTTTAGAGGGTACATTTAAATAATTCATAAACATTTGTTACTTAACAACTAATTTAATGTTTGATTGGAAATGTGATAGACTTAGCAGTGGAACTTACTACTAAATTTAAATGCTTTAATTTTCCTTTACAATTGAAACATGACTTAATTATGATGTATTTTGAGAACGTCAATTTACACATTTTTGATTTAAGCTATATATACACAACCATTATATATACAACCATTTAGTGTACTATACTGTTACATTATATTAATTACTAGTTAAATCAACAATGAAGAAACTTACGTACATATTTATTTTTCTCTGTGATTATTTGCTCCCAATTTAATGACTAGCATTTAATGTTTAATAATATCAAACAATAATTAGGTAATTAATAGGTATCTTAAATGTTAATGCTTTGAATAAGTTGTTGCTTTTTTTTTAGTTTCCTAAAGTTTTATCTGAGCTATACACATAACACTACATACATACCAAAGAACAAAAATGAGATGCAGTGTTGGTAGGTGGCTAAACGAATTATACTGACCATAATCGACCAGCGTATATGCTTAGATGTAAAAATTTTGAAGCGAGAGAGGTGTGCAAGTGGCATAACAAATGGAAATCTGTAAACTCTGCTCTGGATTACAAGCATGAGTAATTAGCATTCATCATTTTGTTCATTTGATTTTTATATTAAATATTTCAGTTATTATTTCGGAATATTATTCCAGACTCACAAATGGAAATGATAAAATGCAATCCGCAGTCATGATAGAATTATCAGTCTAATACATTAAAAGATATCGGCAAGCGCACAGCGTGCCTTATCGACGAGTGCCCAGATCTAATAATATTCATGACAATCTTTACTAGTTTAGTTGTAAATTTAATTGTCATTCTTTAATAATTTGATTTTAACGACTTCTCGAAAAAACTTTTCTACAATTCTTTCTCAATATAAATTCCTCCATACTGGTTTTAGTCGACATCGAATTATTATTTTTACTGTAAAAGTGTTTTAACCTAATAAATGTATTCATTCATTCATGAGGCGGACCGTGAGTTATATCGGTCTACAACATAATGAGACAACGAAAAAAAAAAGTTAAGTGGTCGAGTAACTCTTAGGACCCTCGCCTGGGGGTCCCTATCTACGCCCCGGCCTGCTAGGGCCCCTGGGTTGTAGCCCAAAAAGCCATTTGGTACATCCGCCCCTGAATGTATTGAAATACATTTATTTACAAAAATAATAGTAATGTAAATGAAATTATTCATTATTATCAGGTAAAAGCTGTTCACTGCTAGACGTATACCTAACCTAAGAATTACATTACAATAAAGATAGGTCTGTTGCCGCCTTCTTCCAATAAACTCCAGTAACCGCAATGGTGGCCACCTGCAGGACGACGCAGCGTGGGTTGGCCTACGAAGTGATACGGTATTATGCGATACTTTTTCAGATTTTGAATTTTAATATCTGCATATGCCCGCTTGATGGCAGGAATAGGCGCAGCAAGTATTAACCCAAAAGTCTCCTCGCAAGGAAGGCTTTCTAGTCCTTATCCACCTAAATAGTGGCAACAGGTCACAGTGTTTGTAACAGACTCTATTCTTTGTTATAATTTTATAGCGAGTATGGGCAATTTACATGCATGAACCCAATTGTAAAACAACGTCAAGAAATATACGAACAATTTCTAATATATAAACGTCACTATATTTGCATTTATACATGTAGTATTTCTCCTTGTAGCTTTACCAGTACATGTGGTCGAATAAAAAACTGGGTGTCGGGTAACAGGTTTGTTTCTTTTAATAAAAATTAGCTAAATATGAGTATGATGACGTCTTTCTACTATAACTGGATTTATATGATCTCTTATATATTTTACAACATTTAGATAACTTCGTTTTAAGATGCGCTTGTAAAAGATATTTGAATTTAAGAACAAAAATAAAATTTCAAGTCATTTTCATCGCATGTGTAATACAAAAAGTTTAGTATACGCTGTTCCACAAGCTTTAATATATTTCATATTATCATACTAATATTATAAAGAGGAAAGATTTGTTTGTTTGTTTGAATTGAATACTTGAAGACTCTGAAACTACTCGACCGATTTGAAAAATTCTTTCATCACTAGAATCCTTTAGAATTCGACAGTGGTAGAGCCCGCAACAACAACATCTGTTGCACGAATGGGCCGGCTCGACC
>DWTW01000357.1:0-17164 GCA_018246275.1 Papilio slateri
ATTAAAGGTAGGCAACGCATCTGCAACTCCTTAGCTTGTTGCAGATGCCTATGGGTAGCGGTCACTTAACATCAGGTAACCGCTTGCTCGTTTGCCACCTTCTACCATAGGAAAAAAAACAATTCATTGAATTGTAATTAAATTAAATGTCTTGTAATTCTATGTTCGCTTATTGTGAACATTATTTATCGATTGATATTAAAGACGAAGACATTCAAAGTCGTGTATCTTTATTTATAACAAGTAACATTTATTACACAAATATAAAAAAGCAGCCAGTTTCTATTATCATATTAATATAAAAACCTTTGTGTATGTACATGTCGCGTCTCATGTTCAAAGCTAAGGCCATTACTCACTTGCGTTATTGTAATTAATACCTTCTGAAGCACACAGAGGGCAGTAAGAAAAAAGACTTATTGTCTGCCATCAACCACCAGCCACCGTTTAAGGCAGACAAAAGCTCCGATCCCGGGATAAACATCGAGATGTGCTCGTCAAACGTCGGGGAATGTCGGAACTGTTCGATACAAACGAGCGTCTTTTGACGCTTCTGAAACTTGATCGAGATATGCTCAAACCTTTTCTATTAAATAATTCTTAATGATTTTCAAAATCACGGAGGTAGGGGTTTAGAGGATAAATGTTAAATACTTAATAAAATCCATATTTTTAATAAATAGATACAATATTTAAGGGAAAGGAATATGTGGGCATGGTTCCTATAATGGACCGAGGGTTTTCTATGTTTGGAAGCTATTTTTCGGATATATATTTTTTGTACAGAATCCAAAAAAAATCGATGTAAGGTTAGTTATGCATTAAAATAATCGTTTCATTTTAAGAGACATACACTTTTGTGAATTTGTTTGATGCTTTATATGCTAAAGTCATGTTCTTTTGGTGGTTTAGTTTCGAAATCGAATGCTTGGCATTAGATGGTGTTTCTGATGATCATTGTGAATATAAAAAATTATTATGGGAACACTTAATTATTATAAAAAATCAGAGACGTGGTAGAAAATAAAAATAATGTCTTACGAGAGCGGTATAAACGCGGCGTTTGTGTGGCGAACGCCCGTCCGTCTGTGCCCGCCGGACCCTCAGTAACGGGGCGACGTTGACGGACGGCCAACAGCCGATGAATCGCATGATCGTTACCAGAAGATTTAAAATTCACATGCGCTTAATGTCAGGTTCAGTCGCTCCCATGTTATCTGTTAGGCAATATACAATTATTTTTTCTGCGCGATATTGTGATTTATATTATAAAGAGGAATGATTTGATTGTTTGTATTGAATAGGCTGTGAAAATACTGAACCGATTTGAAAAATGATTTCACCATTATAATCCTACATTATGAATATGGGCTTTATCAAAAAAGTTAGGGATCTGTATGAAAACTTCAAAAATGTAAAGCAACGCATAAAAAAATTCCGAAAAATAGTTATATCGCGTACGCTGCGGAAATTGTTGACAATAGACCAAAGTGATGCTGTACAATTTTATAGAGGACACCCTTTAGGTAGGCGACAAGTATGCGTTTTATATTTGTAAGGATCGGAAAATTATAAATTTGTTACGTAAGTACCCTAATATTATAAAGTTGGCCGCAAATAAATGGCATTTTTTATTTTATTACATTGTCTTTTCTTTACCTTCTCTTTTTCAGTGAATGTATTGTCTGTACTTTTGTATTTTGACGTATGCTTTAAAAAATCAAGTTGTCACCTAGTCAAATTGTCAAAATATAGAGAACAATTTTCACAACAAAGTTAAAAAAGCAAAATATATACATTATGCAAAGGGTTAAACGTTATAAGTTAAGTATTTTTTCTCGAAAATGGCTGAAGCTAACAAAGTAAACGCAGAAAACCCGCTAGAAAAAGATGGTCGGCACTGAGATTGGTTACAGTCGGGAGTTAACACATATAGTTACTTTTATTGCCACACAGTATTGCACCGCCCAAAAGCTTTTTATAGACATCACCCTTTGATCACATTTTGATCAGGCCGTCAGTTCTCACACATCAAAATTTGCACGTGAACGAAGTCGCGTGCAACAGTTAGTGAAAAATATTATCTATGTCATATCCGAAAAATGTAGCTTCCTTATGGTTAAGAAGGTATTAAAATCATGGTAGTCGTTACCGTTATTAAAATCACAATAATCGTACCTTCCAAAAAAAAAATCGGCTTTCTGCTGTGAACCTTATTTGCATTATAATGATGTAATTAGCTACAAGCATATTGAGGTTATGATCACTGCTTATCAAAAAGTTGATACATTGTGATAACACCTGACCTACATAGATTATGTATACACTAAAGTAATATCACTTACATTCTCTAGCTTCAAAGGTAAGAAATATATTTTTCTTGTATGAATGATTCCGAATATCACAATCATTTCGGAAAATCGTTTCAAGGATTCCGCGAAACATATCTGCTATAAATTTTGCAGTGATAAAAGGAATTTTCTAATTTTGAAGTCTACTCCTAAGATTAAATTATATAGCAGATATCACATGTACATGTCAATAACGCTCACACAGCAATTTTCGTCGCAAAAAGGTGCTTCCGCCGATGACGTTCCCATCAGGTGAGAAATAAAGCCACGCTTCAGAATAAACTTTGAGTTGCAGAAAAAAACATAAATTAGTGAACTAATACATAAACATACTAATTATTTTTTTAAACATACTATTTATATTTTAGTTCATGATGACCTACAAAAATTCAAATTATCTTCCATAGTACGTTTTAAACTTGAAAGATTGCTGTCTTCCAAACAAGTTTAAGTTTTTAAAGTGCTAGGTCAATTGTGTCGGACAGATTGCAAAAGAAATTTCCTTGCTACTTTGAAATGGCGGGAAACCGCGATCGCTATATTTCAAGAAAACATTTCATCAAATTATTTTCCTTTAAATCAAAAATTCGTTTGTGCCTTATTGGTCGAATCAAATAACGCTCGCTTTACGAAATCACTCACACAGATAGCAGGAAACGAGAGGAAGCACATCGAAAAAAAAAACTTTGCCTGCATTTGGAAAAGATATCCGATTTCTAAACATATCTCCTCTGCTATCTTGTGACTGTTGGCATCGGTATTGTTCGCTAGGACATGCCCAGACAAACGGGAAGTTTAAATGTATAATACGCCGTCTTGTATTTAACGATAGCATCGTATCTCTCTACTGTAAATAGATTGTAATCGCTCTTTATTCTATGCGCCATTGTGTAATCCAAGTGTTGTCCCACGGAAGTGAACATTAGCGTCTGAAAGGAATATTTTATTTATAAATTGACAAAGAAAAGCATTGTTGAAAAATACGCTAGATTAAATAGTTATGAAGATAGAAATGTTAACATTAGGTAAAAATAATTGTAGGGCGCATACGTGTCTCGACTTGTCTAATATTTTTTTAGATAGTGTGAAAGTCAGAAATGTCTAAAAACGTGTTGAAATTCGGCACGCAAGATAATATTAAATTTATACAAATATTTAGAAATTATGTGTGCCTCTGCGATCGACGCAATAAAGATTATAATAAATAAATTTTTTTAACAAAACAACAATCGACTTCAAAAATAATATTCAAAAACCAAAAATGCACTAAAAAGTTTAAAACAATTTTACTCAATTAGGAATAAGAATATTTTTACACAATTAAAAATAGGAACAATTTTACTCATTTAAACATAAAAATAAATATTTAATTTCGCAGTCGGTGTCAGTCAAAGTAGATCTGTAACTATGTGAGATGTCTTACTATTTTAGCGTATAAGGCCATTAGGTCGGTAGGTATTTTCATATTAAAGTTCATTGCCTGTCGACCGATAGACCACCGCGTATTATTTAGACAGTTCTCATTTAACGTTAATGGTCGCCATTCAACATTTTATATGCACTGAAAGAGACTTTTGTGGTTAGAAAATTATACAATTTGATATTGTTTTGTCCAATAATAATATTACATAGACACAGATACTAGGCCTCGTATTTATTTAAGATATTATGAGAAAAATTGATGAGAATGAGGTCATGGAATTATACTGTGATATAAAGATTAGGATGAAAGATAGATGTTCAGGATGAAATAAAAATAATTTCGACAGTAAGGTGCTCTGATCTATTAAATTAGGATTGATTAAGTCGCGTTGATATGTATTACAAAACATGTGTGTGTTTTCATGCACATTTGCATCTGCTTCTTGCGTTTTCAAGATTTCTTGAGTAAATAGTTAAGTTGAACACAAACTGCATGCAAATCCGTGATGGTCTGGTCACATTGACCGTGTTTTGTGTCCGGTGTGGTCGTATCATTAACATTTGCAGTACGCGACGTTAACCCGCGGGGTGTGGCGAGGGCTTGTCGCTCGATCGACTTGTCGCACCTCCACTGAGACAGTAACTACATTTTGGACGATAGTGTTTTTGTTGGTGTGGTGAAATTTTATAGTTTTTACTGAATATGAACATTTATTATTTTAAAAAAAAATTATGATTTTATCCTCGTTGATTTTGACAATTTGGTGAGGGCCATTTGAGATCAGAAAGTACAAACATCTTATAGAATATGAATATGAATCTTACAAAAGAACTTTGTACTATGTATTAAGAATTACATTTTCCTACAAACTAGCAAACCGCCCCAGCTTCGCTCAGGGAAGATATACAAAAAAAAATGAAATATAGCCTAGGTTAATAGATACTCGCTGATCTTTCTATTGGTGAAATAATTTTTGAAATAGGTACAGTATTTTTTGAGTTTATCCGGAACAAACAAGCAATCAAATCTTTTCTCTTTATAATATTAGTATTGATAAAGAAGTAAAGGACGCCTACTATTTACTTGATGTTAAATCAGTTTGAGGCCGTGTGAGCTGTCCGACCAACAGTGAGATAATAATATTATAGATTGATGAGATTACACGCCCTCTGCGACTGGTCTTTCCAACGCTCGTGCATAAACAATGTCGGTGTATACATGTAATACAAAGAATGTAAGCCTCAAAAGCCCTCCCCATTCGATATACCTCAATGATCGGAATTTAAATTGTCAAAATAAACGTGATAAAATCTTTATTTCTAATGTTTTAGTAATAGAATCTAAATGACAGGCACCATCGTCCAGCATCACCTAACCCGCACCGCACCGCACCGGGTGGTTGCTTGGTGCCATATGTTTTACGTGTCGCTTCTCATTGTCTTCCGCAGCCGACAATCAACTGGCGAATAACCCACTAATCGACAGGCCCGACAAACCGGGCCGGTTGCTAAAGCACCATAGGACCGAGTCCCTACCGACCGGATATCCGCTATTCCAAGAACCGGCTCGCATAGGCCACGGCCGGACGTACTCCGCCCCGCTAACCGGCGACGAAGTTACCCGGGCGATCGTTGACAAGGCGATACATTCGTCGTGCAAAACCGTCAATGGCACCGATCTGTTCACTCCGAAGAAACAGTTCTGTCGCAGGGCCAGTACCGGCACGAGAAGTTGGAAAACGCAGCCCGGTAGCGCCAAGAGTACGTATTGACGCGCTTGTGGTAACCGACTGGCGACGTGCGCCGACTAACCTATGTTGCTCGCCGTACGCGAGTTGGCAGATACTATACTACAAGTAAATTTGATGAATCGTATCTCAGACATAACATCAATTCTTATATTAGCTTCGCTTTTTATAATTGATTTTATCCCGACAATAATTTTGCTGTAATTGAGAGTAATATTTTTAAAACACAATGTTTATCTATTTTGCGTGTGTTTTACATTGCAATAAATGACTCTCTGTAGAGAACTGGTTTAAATATAGTTTGAAAGTCTGTCACAATACTGTCTGTTAAAACGCATAAAGCATTTGTCGCTTTACTGTCTGAATTGTTTAAATATTCGTGTCAAAAATAATGTTTATTTCTACGTACCGTATCTTTTGTACGGGATTTGTATAAGATTTCTTTATATTGGATTTATAAAACAAGTTGTACAATGCCCCGAACTAAGTGCTACATTTATAATCTTACATGATTTTTATGATGGTCATATACGTTGGGATATTTTACATTTCCATAGCAATGGAAGCAAGAAAGAAGAAAATCTTCTTATATTTGTCTGGGTATTTTGACTACGATCATATTAACAGGCTAATTAGTGAAGTGGAAAATTAATTCCATCTTTATTTTTTAAAAGTACACTTCTTTTAATAGAGTACTTATCTGCCAACTCCTATCTGATTATATGATGTATTTAGTTACAGGAAACATTCAAAGAAATGTCAACTTTAAAACTATTGCTTTGTATATGATTTTAGCATTTTTCGTATAACGCTTTTTACCTGTAATTTACGCCGCTTATTACTCAATATTTGTATAAAATGTAAATACTTCACCTATGTAAGTATTATTTGCTTTTCTTTCAACCTTTTCCTAGTTTATTTGTTTCATGCTATTTTTATATTTGTGTTCAATTTTAGGTTCATTTTCCTTACCATACAGTTCATTAGCTTGTTTCAGCTTTGGCAATTTAAAGCTATTTACTTGAGCTGTTATCGGCAAATCGGCTTTGCTTTTAAATCAGTTAACTATAAATTATTTAGTGATGCCTTCTCTGCTTTAAATTACTATTAAGTCTTATGTACAACGTAGAATACTTTGAGTAATAAAATTATTTGATCCATTGCTATTCGTTCCCCTAGAAATCTATATAAAAAATGCTTCTAACACTCTTCCTTGTCTTATTTAAAAGAAAACATATTTCTTTCAAGGAGAAGTTTTATTCGCAAAAATAGAAATAGAAATAATAAAGATATTAAAAGGTACCATTTTGTCCACAGACGCGACCACGTTGCGGAACCGCTGCGACAGCATGCCCTCGCGTGCCTGTTCCTCATTCGAGAACGAGCGCCCGCCGCCCCGCCATGACCAGTTAGATGGTGAGACCATTTCTTTTAATACCCTATTATATGTCATAGGATTATTGACTTACTTACACTTACTAACCCCTAAATGAAACTGAATTTATTGTAATTAGAACTTTTTTATCAGTTAAATGACAATAGTGTTTACATTTAGATTACTTATCAATTGGACTAGACGACTGTGGAGTAATGCAAAATAAGGGGATAGACACTCCACAACGCGTCGAAGGCGGTCAACATTTATATTGTATTAAATCTTGGATGTGCTTTGTGTCTGTAAATTTCATGCGAAAAGTCATGAACACAATACAGGCCAAAGAATCACACTGATGATCCATACGAGATAAAAAAAAAACAAATTTAGTCCGACTCGAAGGACCATTAAGTATAAGATTACTTACATACTCTATGACTAAGCTTGAGTTTAGAAAATTCTTTATTCAGAGATGATTGTTATACACAAGAATTTGGTAAGATAAGGAGATATTTGGTGTGGAGAGCTAAGTGCGTGGCGTATGACGCAGGGCTGGACTCGTCGCGCGACGACATCGACTGCGTCGAGTGGTACCGCACGCCGCGCATCCCCGAGGAGCCAGACTGCGTTGATGTGTCCAAGGACTTTATGAAGTATGTATGCTTTCCTACGAAACTAATATAAAGGCTATAAGGAAAGGGAGAAAATAAATTTATATCGTTTCGTAAATATGCATATATTATATACTTAAAATTCTCCTGATTTCTGTTACGAGCCGTCCATCTGTTGAAAGTAGTTAAACTTTTTAAATCAGTGATTTCTCGCAAAGAAGAAACCCTGACCGAGTTTGGTGAAATCTTGCACGATGACGGTGTCAGAGATGCCCGCATTCAGTCAGCATGCATGCACGGTGCAGTCCATTACTTCAGATTATCTAGATACGCTTGTCATATTTACTTTTATTTAAACAATACTGCTAAGCTTATGAGTAACGATTTTATATTTCATATCTACTAATGTGTAAAGAAATTAGCCACTTAAAGTTTGTAAAAAACGGTGGTGTAAAAGAGATATTATATTGGTAGTCTTTCGCGGCGCGGCGCGTCGGTGCAGCACTCGCGCACGTCGTCTCTGGGCGCATCCTCAGGCTCTGCGGACGAGGGCTACCTGGCCATGGGGCCGCCGCCGGAGCCCTGCGCCTCCGCCCCACCGGCCTCGATCTCCAGCGGCTCCGTCTGCTCCGGCACGCCCTCTACCGACCCGAGGTTCAGGTATGCACCGCTATTCAGCAGTACTCGGCAACCGTGAGTTCGCACTGCTGAAACACTCACATAAAAACATATTGTGATCTCTGTTTTTTTTTTGTCAATGATCCAATATCAAATGTTTTAACGTTCGAAATAAAGAAAAATGTTCCGGCAGTACGAACTCACTGTTATGTTACTTTTAAACGAAGACGCACGGGCGCCGTGCGATCGCCGACATAACTCTGTATTTTTGTGAACATCTATCTGGGTTGTTGACTGACATATGCGGCCTAGAATTATTAAAAATAAATCTATTGTCGCGCCTTTGTTATCCCGATAAAGTCCGACGTAAGTTTTACGTTAGAACCCACTTTTCACATACTTACGTCTTACTTGGACCAAATAAATAGTTTAAATTAATTAGCAGCGAATTGTCCATAATGATGAAGACAAAACAAAACAATAATAGGTATTTGCTGTCCATGCGCGACGTTTGATCCATAGTTGCGTGTGGAGACGCTAATGTGTGGGATACACCTCTACACCTCGCATGTGTTATGCACGTAGATCGTGATAGTGCCGATCTTTACAACACAGTATCAGTAGCGCTTATAGTCTGACACGATGATATTGTGCAATACAGTGCTGTCATTCTCCTAAGCGAGTACCAGCTGGAACCGGCGATGTCGCACATAGCGGAGGAGCGGTCGGCGCGCGCGTACAGCGTGGGCTCGCGGCCGGGCGGCGTGCGCGCCGAGCCCGCCCGCCTGCGCGCGTACAGCGCGGGCGCGCGCCGCCGGCACCCCGCTCCGCGGCCCAGCCAGGGTGACTTCCTCGAGCTTGACTTCTCTGCCAACTCGCCCACGCCCAAGGTGAGCTAGTGTTAACATTGAATGACTATATTAGACAATGTAATGTCAATCGGCTTGTACGATTGACCTACATTTAACCGTTTGGTGGTCTATAGTTGATAAGTGTCTAAAAATGTATTATAATTTTTCTAAATCCATGAAAAACTAAGTTCGTAATAAGTGTTCACCTCACAACAAGTATTCCGCTCACAGCTCGAATCAGAAAAGCGAAAATTTAATTTATTTAATTTCCACCAGGTGCTCGTACCTCGGACCCCGCCCACTATCGGCTTCATGGAGGCGAAGAGAAATACCGACGAGTACGTGGACATGTCGCCGTGCAACGCCGGCTACGTGGAGATGAAGCCCGGGGAGCTGCCTGCCCCGGCGCCCGCGGTCGCCGCCACGCCCGACGGCTACGTCGAGATGACGTGCGGCCGCCCGGCCCACCCCGCCCTGCCCGCCGACACGCAGGACACGCCCCCGCAGCCCGCCCACACGCCTCACGCCCCGCAGACACAGCAAGTCTCGCAGAACTCCCACCACTTGTCTACGGTCCGAGAGATATCGGAGGACGGTCGGCGCAGCCCCGACTCCTCACAGTACGTCACCTTGGCGCAGTCCCCGTCGCCGGAACTGAAGGATGAAGCGAAATCTAAAGCTTTGGACACCCCGGATGTCAAAGGTGGGTTTATTTATTTCTGTGTTAGTATGCCTTGCATGAGTGTAATGAAATATAACCATTTGACACAATAACATGCTGGGTCTGTGCTGTTACATTAATGTACCGATCGGAAAAGTACCACGATCAGATAAAGTAACAGTGTGAAATCTATCTCTTGATCTTTCAGTTCATTTTGTCAATAAAATGTCCAGTTTGCAACTAAAGTTTCACTTTGTTTCCTTACTTTTCAGACGTTACAATTTTTGCATCCAAGGTTTTTTTTAAATTGCAGTAACAGAAGCGAGCAACATAGCGGGCAGCCCCGGGGGCGCCTTGCATTACGCCGCGCTGGACCTGGAGCCTCGGCGCGCGCCCGCCGCGTCCGCGCCCCGCCTCTACACCCAGATAGACTTCCTGCGCAGCGAGCAGTTGCACCCGCACGCCACGTAGTTGCGCATGCACACGTCCTATAGCTGCGCGTGCGCAGACGCGAACGCACGCGAACGCACGACCCGTTACTGTGCTAACGAAGCGACAGTAATTTGAAGTGAGCTAAGCTAGTGAGATTGGTCCGTGGTCGTCCTACATTTGAACAGTGATGACGGACCATACGCAGCTGGTTACGTTTGTGGTTTACACCGGACCGTGTCATGAAGCTGGAGTCCGAACTGCAACGTGATGTGATGACGCGAATGTTGTTTACCGCTCGAGACAAATTTTACGGAGATATATTTTCGATTATTTTCTAACACTAATATTGTGTTGACACATTAAGTACTTTTTTCTATAATGTCTAAACACTTACACTGTACTTATTGTTGCCAAATTCTTGGTGATTGTTTTGACGAAAGCAATGTCAAAGAAGTAGGATTTAAATATTTAGATGCGCGCTTACGAATTGAATCCGTTATCATAATAACCATAAAAATTTTTTACAAAAAATAATTATGCTAAGAGTTAGTCATACGCATTGCCAACGAGTCTGGCTTTCAATTATTTTTCATAGAAAGATTTCCTCAGACCTAATTGAACCACATAATGCTAATTTTTAAATCTCCACCAAGCGTCGTCGTCGTTTGATAGTTTTCTCACAAAGTAATCGGAGCTGTGGGTTTTCTCTTTTACTGAATTGTTTCTTGTGGACGGATTGTATTCAGATGTAAGAGCGTGTCTACATATTTAAACCCTTTATGACAGTTTATGTTAAATTATGGACTAAGGAATTAATTATTTTAATCCTATACTTCATTTGATTAGAAAAAAGCCTTACAATATAAGTTGCAACACTTGAGTTCCGATTGTCAAGAAATACGTTTTGGCAAATTATGCGCTTTTGTCTCGTACTGTCCTCAATGTCGCTCGCTTCTAAAGCTGTATTCATATTGTAATCTTCTTGTTATATTTTATAATAAATTAATGTTTAAACGATTCTTAGCAAATTCATCTCATACTTGATTGGATCTTAACGTGTAACTTACGAGCACTCGCAAACTATCGACTATTAACACTTAGTATTACAAAATGTTCTACTCTATGGTTCATTTGTACTTTACGCGGTTATTGAATATTGTAAAAAAAAATTAAAGAAATCTTTTATCGTACTAAATGCTTGTTACTAGGTTTAAAGATTCGTTATAACTCGCTATCAATTATAACTATCATTGGGTAAAAGAAAATCATGCTGTATATATCTCTAGTACAATCGCAGCAACAATCGTTAAAGATTTTTTTCAAATAAATTTACAAATAAAAAAAAAGAAATTCGCCAAGAGGAATCGTCTAGCAAAAGTGACGGTGACGGTAGTCGTGCGTGTGCCGATATAATGCAAATAGTATATATATAAATAAATTAAATATAATTTACATAAATGCGACGGTTGTGAGAGAGGCCTAATGTAGTTGGACCCGGACGACATCCGTTCCCCGGCACTGTACTGCCGGTGCCGTGCTGCCGTACTGCCTGTTGTGTTCTTAGGATGATTAGGTTCTCCGTTGAGTGAGCTGCCCCGAGCGATGTGCAATTTACACTTTACAAAATACTGAAGTTATGTCTACACTGTTATCGTTTTAACTTTGGCTCAACTTAACTGTTCCCTTCGTTCATGTTTGATGTTTCCGCGATATTCGCTAGCGACAGTACTTATAAATCATAAATGCAGTCTCTATTTTACTCGTTGATGTTATATTTTGTTTCCGAGTGTCTGTCGTTGTACAGTTAACAAGAAAAGTGTTTTTTTTTTTTAATTTGTTGATCGATGAGTATATAATGTTATTGCATGACGAATGGAACAGTTGACTGCGTAATAATTAAACAAAGAGGATCTATATAACACAAATCTGTTTTTTTTTATTTGGCTTGCGCAAATTTTGTATTATAACTGTTAAAACATTAATTAGTGGTGCATCGAGAAATGTTTATAAAATCCGGGCTTGATCTTCATTGCCAAACTAAAATTATACGGGCTTTTTATAGCTTCTACTCAAATCTATATATATTCTGATGTTCTTATTTTATTTATATATTGTTGATCAATATTTGGTTTTATTTTCTCACCTTGTTTTTGATTTTGTTATAATCGAAGACCATTTTACTTATATTACATACATCAAATTATCGTTTTTTTGTTTCACCGACGACAAAGTAAATGCGGTGTCCAAGGACGTGTTAGTGTTTTGTTGTTGATTGTATTTTCATATATACAATGTGTTCTGTTATTTAAATTCTTTAATGTGACTCAAATAAAGAGCAAGCTCGGACTCTGTTATATTTACAGGAATCATGTGTTCAATACGTGGAGAAAAAGTTTTCTTTTTTCATATTGTTAATGCCAAAAAGCAATGTACATTTATATAATAACGGAGAATTTATTTGTTACTTGTAGTTTCACCGTCACGCGAATTAGCGCTTTTGTACATTTGTGACACAGTTTACAGTCGCGCGCGACACCTGCCGTGCGGGTGTGAGCTAACACTCCGACGTGCGATAGTCGCGTCGGAATAAAAACAAATATATTTATATTACGGTTACTAAGATTATTTGAATTTTATTAACCGTACGAAACGGCTCGCCTTCGTTTCGATCAAAATACCACCATAGTCTAATTATATTGAATATACGACGTAACTCTGCCGACACAACTTAGATATAAAGACGTGATTGTTATGTAGAAGTCATAAGATACAATCGTAATGTACATATACTGTTGTCTTGTGGCTGCAAATAAATGTTATTGTATCCTGCACGCCGTCGCGCCGTCACGCCGTCGCGCCGTCACGCCTTCGCGCCGCGGTCTCGTATCGAAAACAAAGTTCATTTATATCGAACTAATATTTAATAGAATGACGAGGCGTGGATCATCGTATTAACCGTAATATAAATAAAGCAACATATTAGCTTTTTTATGACAAAGAATAGAACGATAAGCGTCAGGCGTCGACGAGACGGCTGACATTTCGATCGAGGCCACGCCCTCCTCGATTACGTCACCACCGGAATAGAGTCAATGAGGCCTGTATCGCACTGCAACTTCACACCGCAGCTGCAACAGCGTGTCTCCTGTTGAAATTATTGGTCCCTTGTAGCTGTACAAACGTCGAGAAGAACTAATACTTATATAAAATTGGTAATATTCATTTGCAGCCGCAAGCGCCCTCCGCCCGCCGGATTTTGTCTTACATAAGTGCAATTATCGTAACGTAACGTGGTGCCTCTCGTAGTTAGCACAGCCGCGAGGGGTCACATTGCGCCGGTCAACCGAATCCACTAGTCTCGTGTGTTCAGCCCCTAGACGATAGATATGTAGGTTATAATGACACCCTGTAGATACGCCTCTCGCCGCGACCCGAACCGATATTATTAGCGACGGTACCCGCGCACCCTCTGACTGACTTAACACCAAATTTTATATTAAACGATACAAAGTTATTTATAAGTAATCACGCGGCGTGTGCGTCGACTTCGTCGTCAAGATGTCTCCTCTAAGATCCCTCTTCGTGGCGGCTCCTCCCATCGATGGCCGACCGCGCGCCTCGCCACAGAATTTATAAACTTTAAAAGTATTCCCCGCATGTGATCGAAACTGATTCATTTATCACTGCATATAGTTGAAGGATCGTGTCTTGGCCAGGGAAACGTTTTGTAAGCGCCATTAACGCCTTTAAGCTTTCATATTCAGGACTACGATGCCGCCGGACGGTTACAACGGGTTCAAAACTCACGAGCCAGTGTCTCGGCGGACTCGGTAGTGCAATAAGACTGTCGTTAATCATTGTCCTCCGTTTGTTTAAGACATGGGGTAGAGCTATGAGAGATGCGGTCATTGCCAGAAGCCGGTAGAGGTTGTCTCGTTGATTCTCTTCGGATAGCTGTTCCGTAGTCTTTAGGTGAATTGCTCTCGAAACGTGGTCCCTCGTTACAGTTTTACTTTGAGGAGAGTCCACGCCCAATTTCAACTTTCACGTAATCTACTGCACTAGACCAGTGGATACCTAGTGGTATAAATTTATTATGCAAAATTATATAAATTAAATAATTAGAAAATAAAAACGGAGAAGGTATAAGATACTGCGCCGGTCTGGATTTATATGTATGTAAAGGTCAAAGTTAAGGTAACAACGTTCATTATAATTTAATATGTACACACAACATATACCGACTTTGTCGTCATAATTATAAATGAGTAACACATGACAGTGTACAACGACCTGCGTGAAAGTAATTCGGGGCGTCGACTCTTTTCGCCTAGACTAGTAGTGAATGTCGCGGCGAGCCGGTACCACCTCGCAATATGTTTAGTGACGCGTCTAGATACATGTTATATTGTAGTGTTTACAATTAATTTTATTCCAGTTAGGCTGTAAGTGTTTCGTCGATCACTAGTTAGTGTTAAGGATAACGGAGACGTGCGGAGTTTTTGTACTGCGGAATGCAACGTCCTTTTGTCTTCTTTTGTACCACTGTTGGGATGTTGCTAGAAACGTTCATTTCGACCTACACCACAACCACCAACGCGAAAGTACCTACGTACAATAAGGTCACAAAACATAAAATGTTGATTTTTCCAAAGAGTTTTCTCTTTAAAAAAAACCCTATAAAGAACCTGTGATCTTTTTTTTAAATTAAATTTCTATAATCAATAAAAACAGTTTTCCAAATTACATTGTACTCTCTGGATTTCAATGCCACGCGTTGTGATCGACCGCCTGTTTGAACGCAAAAGCATCCCACTTTTTCAATTGACCTGAACTGAGAGCAACGCTGAATATTATACGAGTCATATAAGACGAAGGTCGCCTTCACGCTCGGTCTCTCAGGATACTATCGACATCTTTAACGTTAATTTTGCGTTTATCTGTTTCTTCATCATCAGTCTTTCACTATTTAAAAAAAAAATCTAGATCCTTTTTATAGTCTGTTAATGCTTCATAAGGATTGTTCGCTCGATTTCTTTCACATTGGTGAGAATCGTCGACATCGTACGCTAGCGAGTATGGGACCTAACCAAACGCGTACACTCGCGACTCCGTTTCTAACAGACGTCACGACAAAATGTATACTAGTCCGATTGCAATTGTTGCAAAATTATATAGTTTTTTTTTTGCATATAAAAAATAATGTTCCTGTAACGGCGTAAATAGTGATTTTTTTATAATGTTAACATTAAGGTTTACTGTATATTGTCTAGAGCATTTCACGTAATGTGTCGGTATAACGCGGTCGTACGTGACGGACGTGCTGGTGCGCCGCGGGGGCGCGGGGGAGGGGAAGCGGTCGCTAAAGGAATTCTGTTGTGTTTGATAAATGTTAGTCAATGATAGCTTGACCGCGGCCGGGCGGCGCGGCGCGGGCGCGTGCCACGAGCGGGCCCGGGGTAGCGACTAGTGACTGTCGAGCATCACTCTGAAGTTAGATGTATTTTAGCTTTTGTAACTGCGGAGCGTCCGGCGACCGGACGCGCGTTTATTGAATTTCTAAATGTAATTTTTTTGGTACGTTACATTTTGTTTACTTTCATATTACGACTATATTGTAAATAAAAATAAAAGCTTTGGATTTGAACGTTTGTTTTATTTTGTTTGTCAAATGTGTTGCTGAAGAAAGCAACGAGTGAACGTCACATGATGGTAAGGTATTGTGGGATTTTACACTTTCTCAACTATGGAGTTGGATGCTGGCTGATAAGAAATGATTACTTAACCTCACCTAACAAAACGGACGATCTATAAATAAATACGCGAAGGGAAATCAATCAAGACTTTTAAAAATATTACGAAAACTAAGGCGTGTGATATTTGTTCAAGTTTGCGTGGAGATGTGCCCCATGCTAAAAAAATTATATAAAACGTTTGGCAAATGTATTAAAGGTAATTACAGTTCAAACATGGCGTCATTCTGCATTTGCCATTCCACCTTATAAAACTGACATTGTAAAGGGCGATATAAAAATAAGGAATAAAGTACTACCATAATTCATCAATAATTTAAAAAAAATCATTAAAATCTAGATAGTAAAGTTTTTCTGGAAGTAAAGTGAATTAAGCTAAACCAATATCATTTATGTTGCATTGTTGTTTACATTATTATTTTTTATGAAAACATCATCGCTATTATGGGAAAAAAGGCAAAGTTAATGTACTGTACAGCCATCACTGTACAGGTTATAAAGGTGTACATTCTACCAGGGCTGTCTTAACCATATTGCTCGCCAAGTGCAAAAATGAGCCTACACACATCAGGTAGGGGTGGTAGTAGGTAGGGGTAGTAGTAGGTAGGGAGTAGTATTAGGTAGAGGTAGAAGTAGGTAGATTGTAGTAGATAGGGGATAATAGTAAGTAAGGGGTAAAAGTAGATGCGAGGTATGTAGACGGTAAAAATGTTTTTTTTTTAATTTACCTATAATCATTGCCACTTTATTAAAGGGATCTGATTTAAGATTAAAATAATGAATATTTAAAGATAAATTAACATAGTTCAAGATTGAAATGACATGATACATATGTAATAATCTCCTATAGAAATGTACACCTAGGTATATTTAGAAATAATAAATTCACATTGCTGATGGAAGCGGATTAAAAAGTTAATCATTATAATTTCCATGACACCATTAAAAAGCATCAAATGTGATTTTTATCTGGCATTTTGCTTAGACAAATTTAATCTATTATATTTTTATGATTTTAGGTATAAAGGTAAAATTAAGGGCTTTTAAATATTTTGTAACAATTAGTAAAATATTTTGAAATTAATATTACTTAACTCTTATGATTTTGGATTAAATAATTGACTTCGAGTTAAGTCAACAGTGTTCTGCAAACATGCGTGCGAATTCTAAAAATTCACTCTTCATTATTTATATCAATTGATATTATTATTATTATTATAACTTTATTTATCACTCATATGTATTTAAATATCTTTCAAATGTTATAAATTTTATGTTACTATGTAATGCATGATCCCCAGAGGGTAAAAGCCTCCTCCATTTCCTTCCATTTTTCTTTGCT
>DWTW01000358.1:0-17150 GCA_018246275.1 Papilio slateri
ATATAAATTAAAGTGTAATCTCATTAATCCGGCACTATTAAAAACTAGAGGGTGCCGGATTATTGGAAATTTCGGATTACTAGATTATAGTGAAAAAGTCATAGGTAATGAATAAAATAAAGCATTTCATAGAGGGAATAAATGTATGTAATGCATTAAATTAAAATGTTGGTACATATGTAATTAAGTTTTGAGGTTAGACTACTGGTCGACGACGCAGCGAGAGCGACCTGAGCGCACAGGTCGAGGGAGGCGTGGGCGGAGGGTGCCGGATTATTGGATGTGCCGATCTATGGAAGTGCCGGATTAGAGAGATTATTTTTTAACTTACAGAATTTACGTTTCATCTAGAGTGTCTTTCTTACAAAATTGAGTATCAACGCATTTGTAACTGTTAAAAAATTATGCTGTCTTCGTTAACCAATTTCAATATTTATTAGAAAGTAGTTAGGTGCTAAATTGAAGAGGAAGAAAACAATGTTAGCTAACAAAAATGGTATTGCCCAATAGCCTACTGGCTTAGCGTCTAGACTGCGAAAGTAAAGGTCATGGGTTCGAATCAGCAATTCGACTATTATAGTGAACTATCTCCCAGCACAACCTAAAGCTAATTCGAAATGGTTAAACGTTAGGAAATTATTTACACAATTTGTTAACATTTAAAAATATTTTTATTTTCAACTAATGCTGAACGGTGTGTCGCAGACATCGATCGAGAAGCGATTGCATAGGAATCATCGTATGCAATCGCTTCTCAATAATCGAGCGTGGCTTGACAATTGCAGGTAATTTGCCGGTGGTCGTATGCAGAGTTGCACTTCGCACTTGTCATATAAATTACCTAGTTGCATGAACTTGTATTATCTATGCAATTGAACGTACAAAATTTAAATCGGTGGTTATACCATGGGTGACGTTATTAAGTTAAGAAGAAATTTTCACCTTTTTATCACTCGCCATCATACCACCGTTTCAGCATATAGTAGCCTTAATGTATTTTAAAATAAATCCTACATAATTGAATACCAATCATAATCTCTATGCCTTATTGTTATCGCGGATATGAACAGGATGTGCCGGTGTTATTGTTTAAATATTTTGAGAAAAAAAATGCTTTATTTCGATATACTTAATAAATAGATACTAAATAGTTTAGTTGTGGCGGTTGTAATCGTAAGACGTTATTCTTACTTAAGACATTATGACTTGTTACATCAAATCTAAAAAAGAATAAAGAGCCAAAACATTAACAACAAACGTAACAAAATTAGATTTGCGCCTTTCACAGATTACGTTGTTACGCTGTTTACATAACGTTTGCACTCTTTGTCTATGGCACCAACTTTTGAACCAATAAAAGATCAATTACATAACTCAATGTTGCCAACTAAAATTGTTTACTAACCAGCAAAAATTAAATTTTGAATCAAAGAAAATTATTTACTGTAATATTTTTAATTAGTTTACCTTACAGCTGGTGCATATGGTTCCAAGTAAAATACCTCTGGATGTTTTAAACCAACTCCTCCCGGTATCAATGCCGGTGACAATAGTGTCTATTGCTTACACCAACAATGTTAAAAGCAAGCATCCCGCCATATTCGCCTGTCACCGAAGTAACTGAACTGCTCAGATAGTTGAACGACTTGCTCGGCTTTATTCGAAATGCTTCGGGTCGCGACGTCGGCTATTCTAGAGGCCGGTCATTCAAATACCTACCGGGTACTTCTACCTAACCGGCACAATGTTGTAAATTTATTTTACGAGTTATGTCACTGTAAATCTAATTTTACAGTCATTGAAGTAAAGTAGAAAATACTTTAGCATGTTATAAAAAGGAGCATTGCTTAAAATTTGCAAATTGTTTTCGAACAATTTCGAAAAAAAAACAAACAATATTTTTTGGTTGTGATGAAATGCGTTTGTGTTAAATGTTTACTAAAGATTAAGTGTATTTTTTATATTATATGAGTCTTTTAATAATATTAAAGTGCTGTAAAAGTAGTTGCTTTAGTTTCAATGATAAATAATCGTGGACTTTTTATTTAGTTTTTTATTTTAAATTTAATAAAACTGAATAGTATGGTTTATTCAGTATATGCTGTAAATGTGCATAAGTTTTAGTTAGCCACAATTGTGAACTTTTTTTTGTGCATTGTTGTATTAAATTAATATCAAAGAAGGTTTCTCAAAGAAAAAAAACATATGTATCATTTTGAATAAACTGTACTGAAATCCATGAAATATTGTGCGCAGATTTGTTAACTTGTTTGTTTCCGAAAAGCAAGAGGTTTGGTTACAGCTGATCGGGCGGTCGTGCAACAAGGCAATAATGCATTAAGTATAGCGCCATCTCTTTTTGTACTATGACTTCTTCGAGCCCGCCGCGAGAACGAATCTATTAAGAAATGCGCCGATGTCACGTGCCATAAGGCTCTTAAATATCATCTCTAAAGTTATAGATATATTTAGTTGCCACGAGTCGAAGTTCACAGAGGCTGCATACAAATGTGTGGAGGAATATGTGAATTTAAGTGTTTAGTGTGTTTTTGTGTTAGTTGTTTATATTATTTTTTTATTATTATTATGTTCCCACTTGTATTGTAATGTAAATAATAATTTAACGTACGTATAACATCAATTCATTACAAAATATTGCCATACATAAATATACATCTGAACATATTATACATCTGAAAATAATTACATAAATAAAAAAAATACAAAATAAAAACACAAAATTTTATTATTTATCTTAGGTCTAGGCCATACAAAATATTTGGTAAGATGATGGTGCGGGGCAGGCGCGAGCGCCTCTCCGCACGCAAACTATGCTAAGTCGCGTCGGCGCGCGGCGAGCCCACCGCTTCTGACCGCGGTCCCGGGTTCGAACTCGTAGGGCATCCACATTGCTTCGGAGGAGACGGGCCGGTTTGTGACGTCGTGTTTGATGTCAGAGATGTTGCCATCGGCTTAGCAACAGGTTGACTCACCCCGGAGTATTGTTTTCATTTTACAAATTAATGCAAGGCAACCGATTTTAAAACGTTATTCTTCGTGCCCATATCCACACTACTAAATACTAGTGCATTTTCCCTTCCTATTCTTTTCTAATAAGGAAAGGATGGAAAGGGGAAGAGGATTTGACGGAGGAGAGGATGGATAGAAGGAGAAAATATCCTTTTTTTCTATTTATCCTCCCTTATGTCCATTAAAGGTAGGCAACGCATCTGCAACTCATTAGTTTGTTGCATATGCCTATGGGTAGCGGTCACTTAATATCGAGTGAACCGCTTGCTCGTTTGCCACCTTGTTCAATAAAAAAGTATATACTTGTTCATATAATTTAGTTAGCTCAAACATTGTTCTGTGTAAAATCTATCTTAAAGGATGAAAAACTAATTTTTTTCTACTTCAAACAACTATTTTCAATTCTTGTATAACTAAGTTTGAAAGCAAGTTTTAGTGAAATTTTAATGGCACTGTTGAATGCAATGAAGTAAAAGTTCAGAGAGAAATAAAGTTAGTCACAGGACTTCACAATTACAAAGAAATGGGACGAGACAGTAGAAGGAAAGTTTCAAGTAAGTAATTTAAAAGCGGCCACGATAAAAATCCAGGAAGTTTTAACGGATCTGCTTAAGGCTTTCCGCTTGTTAGAAGAATAGTAAGAAATGCATACAAATTTTAAGTTAAACCATTTATATCTGGTTATATTAAGCCGGTTATATTTTGTGCTAATCTAAAGCTATCATCAGGCCGCAGTTAAACATAGTGTAGAGAATAATTGCCTGGGAAAGGTCAATTTTCAAGGGACTTTCTGAATGAAATCAATTGATTAATTTACAAATTTCTCGATTCGCTCACTATGAAAGATATAGCGAAATAATGCGTACCGATTCCTCAAACGATGACAACGTTTACCGAAAGCAGTTTAGCGAAAAAAAGTCTGAGTTTTGGTAAAACCATTTAAAATATGTTCTGGAAAATACCCTATGGCTATCAATTAATAAATCAGATAAATTAATAAATCATTGGCTGGGCGAAAAAATCGACGAAATTTGACCCTTTTGTCAGGAAAGGGGTAGATGTGGATAAGGAGAGGAGTAAGGGCTGAGAAGGCAATGAGGAATAGGCAGTTTTAGGACCTACTCTGGTCCAAATTAACGGTTTATTGTCATAAGCTCCAGAGAGAGACAGAGCTCTAAATACCACCCACACCACCTTAAAGGTAGGTATTCCACTACCGTACAATTTTCGCATGATGTCCTGCCTCGCACAACCGCGTTGTGGAATGATCTGTCAGCGGTATTTCCAAAACAATACAGCTTAGGCTTAGCTTATCGCTCCAGGGAAGTATAATTAATTACCAACTACGACAAGCCCTCTCTCAACTCGCGCGTGCTTTTTTGTTGGTCGTGTAAAATTATGCACGTCACAACGTAACTCTGTGTACATTGCAAATGTCAAAACTTTCTAATTCATTGCGAACAGCTAACTGACTTAAAAATAAACCCACAGTGACAATTGCCCGCGCTACGAATTGCGCAGTTTCAAACAAACTAAATGCTGACAAACACAAAGGAGTTCGCATTAAATATGAATATGCCAACTCGAATTTAAATATTCAATTTTCGCAGTAGTTTTATGCTAAAAGGACTTATTAATTAAATTTATATGTAATTTTTATATAAAATAGATCGTGTTCTGACTTGTGGTGGGATTATGGTTTATTATTACTGCGGTATTCATATAACATATAAAATAAATAAGGTAGTTTACCTGATCATAACATTGAACAATCGATATTTTACCATGCAATTTTTTATAATAGTCAAATATATCACAATCCGCTTGTATTTTATGAAGTTGGGCTCGTTAAATAGTTTCGGTGTTACAACACGGTAACGGATTTTTCGACCAAACCAAACAAAGTTTTTAATCGGGCAGTCAAATATAATTGGCAACGATCCCTGTTATTTTGTGCTAGCTGGACTGGGAAAGAAAGAATACAATTCTGATATTTTTTCAGACGCAATCAAGTTTTTTTTTTAACCGAATGTTGCAAAGTGAGCGTATATACGCGATATGCAGTTCGTTTTAGTTTTTTCATTTTAAGTTATTGTGTAACCAAAATACGTTTTTTTTATTTGAATATTATTTGCTTTTTATTGTTGAGTGCTTAATCTCTTACTACATTATTTCTGTTAAGTTGTGAATAAGTAGCTCATATATCTTATATAGACATCTAGGACTTCGAAGTTAAGTTAAGGACTTTCTTTATAAATTAGATTTACTAACAATAAATTAAATAAAATGTGTAAAATTACTTCTATCTACATAGAAACGTAGAGAATTTCCCTTATATGTAAAAAAAGAACTACTCTGTGCATGCTATTAGATACTAATTGCATTCACAGACTAACTTATCTAGAGTAACTTTTATCTCGCAGAAGTTATACCACTCTCACGCCTTTGCAGATGTTTCAAATGAATATTACTGCAGTATGATTATTGTGAAAGTTAAATACAATGATATTTTAAACGGGATATCTCAATTATTAAAGTTATTTATAAAGTTATTTAATTATAACTAGCTGTGGGCCGAGCAACACTCCAACAATAGACAATGCAAATACCTATCGAAAGATGAAGATATATATATATACAAGAATTGCTCATTTAAAGGTATTAGATTTCGAGTTGCGTGTAGAGGTCATTTTTTGGTATCGGATCAGCCGGTTGGATATCTATCATCTATCTATCTATCAGGGATCGTATCAATACCAATTGGTTTAAAAATGTTAGATAACAGATTTATTTAAGGAACAATAGCTTTATAAGTAAAGTGCCTATACGCAAATTAGAATATTTTTGGATGGGTAAAATCTTATAAGTTCACGTCACTATATGCCAATATTAACAACATATTTTTTGTTAATAGAACCTTCTGTCATCAAAACGTCGTAACAAAGTCTAAAAGTAAAATTTTAATCTTTAATTTATTTAATAGCTGTGCGTTGTACGTAGCGGTCGTCCATTAAGGAGTTTTGCGCAACATAACGTAAACTTATGTCCCATATGCGTCATAATAAAGTAAATTGTGTTTGTAGCGTAGCCATCCGCCGACCCTCCTCATTTGTTATTTATCTCCTCGTAATTCCTCTAAGCATTTACAACTTCACATATACCACCCCTAAAATTATAACTTATTGTAATTCGTCGGCCAAGGTCATGTTATAATAAAGCACCAATAGCCTAATGGTTAAGGGTGCGGACTAGCGAACATGAGGTCGTGGGTTCGAATCCGCCATTCGACTATTGTCGTGAACCATTCCAAGCACAAGCTTAAGCTTAGTCGGAATGGTTAAAGAAATATTAGTAAATTATTGCGAAAAAAAAATGTCCATAACTTTGTTTGTTTGGTCATGTAATCTGTGTAACTTTAAAGAGTCCTTAAAAGGACTAAAATGAAACTTTTAAAGCTTTGATTTGATAATTAGACGAGAATAAAGAGTAAAATTTCACGGACGCATCACGTTTTGTTACATGACAAAGAGGAAAGATATAAATGTTGCCTGGAGAAAAAGAGAGCGACATATATACACTCAATGGAAACCAATAAAGTTAGCGTACATTCGTGTCTTAAATATTTGTATACCTGATGATGTTAATATGAACCGAACCAACATTTATTTATTATTTATTAAAAAAAAATCGAAAAACTTGACCATTGATTGTCATACAGCCACCTCAGTCATCTAAATCGGTCAAGTATTTTAGAAGGTCACAATGGAACGAACATAAATACACACATGCGCGCGAAAAACATTACCTTCCATCTACTTCAGTCGGGTAAAAATCAAAAGTTAAAATTGAAATTAAAAAAAATATCCAATTACATCTACAATATTTCATTAAATCAGTTAAAACTGTTGTGTTCTGTTCAGTGCAAAACATTTTTCGCTGTCAACACAAGGGTTGCGTTATGAAATTAAGTGAGTTAAGTAAACACTTAATTTATTATGCAATAAGTTCATGTCCCTGTTTGCCATAACACAGTAAAAATAACTGAAGTTTAATTCAAGTGGTTAATAATATTTGAACTTGTTTAATGCGCAGCTATAAATACGGATAAATAATTTTGTTACTTTATTGTAGGTTTACTAAATTTCAATGGCAATTGACAGGATCGTTGCCCAGAGAAGGGATGACTGATAGAACCAAAAGATTTTGGAATTGGCGACCACAAACGGGACAAAGAAGACCTCTCACAAAATGGAATGAAGGTTGCAGGAGTCCACGAGACGAGGGCGGCAAGAGACCGCCTTTGTGGAAGGTTTGCGTACGGCAGTGGACAGATGCCAAAATATTTGCAACTTATCGAAGTCCATTGCGATAGCTGTCACCAGGGCATTATTAGTGATGTGTAAATCGGTAAAATGTATCCGATTATTACGAGTCTTTTTTTTTAACTTTTACAACTTTTTGATTGTTTATTTAATATGCATGTTCAATGTGGTATATAAGATGGAGAGAAATTATTTAATTACTTGAATTCCAAGGCAAGTTCGTCGCGCGCTTCACAAACTTTGTTAGAATCAGAATTGTTTACATTGCTCTTAAACATATTTAGTAGAACTAAAAGCGAACTGCTACCCTTTTATAAATATAATATAGAATTGTTAACCTAATTTAAGACCAAAGAATATGCTAAAAAAAGAAGCACACACGCTTGTAATCCAAAGCGATAGACAGAGATTAAGGTTTTTTATTTGACATGATCCTGGCATAATTTTTTCGCTTCTTCTACGTATCATCAGTTAGTTATCGTAGTTATCGTAGTTTAGCTCATCAGTTAGGGGTATACTGTTAGTACCGCCTTTAGTATGTATAATAAATAAAGGTAAAACTACTAAAGTTAAAAATAACCCAGTGGTGTCAAAATGCAATATAAATTTATTTCATAATTTGAATCAATTTTTTTTAGATATACGTGCGCTCGAATAATTCACATTTATGGTTCTTAGAAACTAAGACTTAGATAATTTTATGCGAAATTTTGATTAAAATTTCAAATGTCACTACGACGCTAAGTCAGCTGGAAGATGTTTTGAAGTTTTATTAATCTTACCACGAAGTGCGGAAAATTAACGCCAAGGAAGATCGTGAATTAGAAAATCATAAATCATTATAAAAATAATACCGGAAGGGTAGGCAGAGATCATTGATTACCCACTTAGCACACTCCTCTCGTTTCTTTACGTTATGCATAATGCTCGAAGGTTACAGATACACTTATATTTCTATTTCTTTATAATAATTTCATTTTAATAACGTCTTTCTTTGCGCCATGTTCGTAAGATATGCCAATAATCCCCTCGTACAATTGACTAGCGCCTCGACGTCACGACTTCTGACAAATTGAATTTCACACAAAGCAAGACTCCGCGGTACATGACGAAAATTTGCGAGCGCGGAATCCTCGCCACATCCGCGGATTTAATACGAGATTGTGGATAAAATAATAACCGTACCTTTATACTAATATGTCATGTCGAAGTTCTGCGTTTCGTATTTTTTCTTTCCTTTTTTTACTTTGCGGATTTAATGACAGAAAGTACAATTCTATATTAATTTGATCTATGTCTATCTATAGATCTTTGCCTAGTATCTACCCTTCTCATGTTTAGGACTCCATGAAATTGCAAATTTTGTTTGTTAAACAACTACAACCCGATAATAACTACTGATCGTCGAGGTCCGGCCCTCTCGGGCGCCCTCAAATCAACACACTAAATAACAACCCAAGCCGAGGTCCCCTCTCGGGGGGACCCCCTCTTGAGCGTTGTTTCTACGTGGAGCATCGACCAAGGTGATCTAAGAGCTTGGATACCTCATAATACGGTATTTGCATTAAGTAACAGCCTGAATCGAAACTTCCGAGGGAGCTCTCGAGCTTAGTGACTCTTAAAAGAGGTTTAGGCTAAGCGTCTTTTGCCCTCTGCCGCCTAAAGTCCAATATAGCTGTAGATGCCTTGGCAAGGCAAACATAAAGAGGTTCAGTAACAAAAAAATCATGAACAATCATAATCCTACCAATGTTTTATACCTGACTGTAGTTATCGGATAATCATTTAGGCTATTCCTGGTGATAGCAATTACAAAACTCTATTATATTTATCTACGCCTTTAATTGAAAGGCGGCTCTTTTGATTCAATGGGCTTAATTGAATCGCTCTGAAATCCAATAATCCGAGCGGGGCATGAATTTGCAAAGTATGCTGCAAAAAAGAACCAGAAAAATACCAATACCATTTAGTATTTCGTATGTAATGTATTATGAATATGGAAAGGGGACTAAAATGGGCCTCCGGCACTTCACTCAACAGATGAAACGTAGAATACTTGTACTTCTGTGAGGTCGTGGTATTTTACCGATCATTCCGGCACATTCGTGCAAAAGCTGTTGCTACTGCGGGCTCTACCACTGTAACTTAATATAAGAATTATGAATTTAGATTTTAATTCTATATCCCTGATTTGTTAATTAACTCTTAATCTTAATTATCAAGTCAGATGAAATAATTGACTAATGATAATCAGTTTGACCATGACCTTCTCTCTACCATTTTTTTATAATGAATAAACTTGTGCTTGACCACAACCCCACCTGATATTTAGTGGTGACGTGGTCGAAAGACGGTACGCACTAGTTTAGTTCTAGTTTTCTTCGTATCACTTAGTATCATTCAATTTTCAATGGGGTATTTTTCGGGGTAATTTATCGGGGTAAAAAGAGGTTCGTCACCTTAAAGTCGACATTTGCTTGCACCAGGGACACTGACACACACTGATAATTAAATAGAATATATTTGATTCGAATTTCGTAATGACTAGGCCATTATAAAGATGTTTACTACATTGACCCTTGTTGTCATATCATTTGAGAATATTTTTATATCTAGTTGTTTTAGTGGTTTAGTTTCTAAAGGTACTAAGTGTCTACGACATGATATACGAATTTGAAAACTGACGAAGGTTTTAGTACTCCGACTGTACGTACGTACATATATATCTTATATATAAAAATCTCGTGTCACGTTGTTTGTCCGAGATGAACTCCGAAGCTACCACACCGATCATGATGAAATTTGGTCACTATGTGTAATTTGATCCAACTTAAAAGATAGAATAGTTTTTATCTCGATTATTGACCTCAATATTTGTTATTGCACATTAAATGTTTTAATTGTTTAAAAGTTCCATAACTTTGTAACAGATGGCGGTGTAAATTAGTTTATTAATACATTTTAATATATTTTGTCATCTAGGCTGTCGTCATACGTCATGCGTATTTTCCTGGCTATAGGTAACTATAGTAAATTACACTAAATAATTAGTGCTACCCGTGCGAGGCCGGGGCGGGTCACTAGTGTATGTATATAATTTCATTGTATATGTTTTCATATACGTATGTCCGTTCCATTGTGACCTCATGTAGTTTAAACGGCTTGACCGATTTTGAAGAGTAACGTGACATTCGATTCGTATTCTTTCCGGTGTGTCATGGGGATACAGTCAGTCGGGTGTATTGGTTTTTTAAATTAATTAATGCTTGTTTTTGTTACCTATTTTATAAGGAAGACATTTAAGGAGTGCACCCATGTAGGAACACGCTTCAAATGCTTGCGGTTAGATGTAATAAGTGATACTTGTGGCCCTATTAATCCGCCCGAAACCACAAGAGGTAATTGGACTGGGACATTGAACGAAATAAGCCCAAACATACTAAGAAGCAATTTACTTAAGTGGCCAAAATATTTATTTGCCTTTACAAAATTACATTGTTGTTCCTTAAATATTACAGTATATCAAATATTTTGGATAGGAGAATATAGGAAAAGTAAGAATTCGATGAGGTAAAGTAAGAAATAAACAAAGAAGCATTCACGGCCGTAACCCGTAACCCGGTAGGTAGATATAATGGATTTCCATTTTGCGCAGGTCTGCCACATCTCTCTCTTACATCCATACATTTAAGCATAGATACTCCCTAATTACAGATACTCTTAATGTCTTCTTTCTTTAATCACCAATCTGATCAGTACATTAGGAAGTCGCCTGCCAACACAGCCACACTTTTACCATATAAATTATTCTATATATCTACTATTCTATATACTACCTTTAGTCATTATTCTATAATTTGTTTAACATTTCAAAATACAATCCGATACTGACTGAGTTAAATATTTGGTTAAGTTTGTGTTTTGTTTAAGTTTAATTACCGTGTTACGTATATCTGAAACGAATAAGTTAAGAGTTTAAACACATCGGCGGAATAATTCCTTTCAGATAAACCCGCTCACACTGTGCTATGGCAAAGTTGAATGGTCTAACTCGGCAAATGAACTAAGACAAATATATATATATAATTATAAGAATAAGGCGATGAATAT
Source organism: Papilio slateri (assembly GCA_018246275.1). Classification (NCBI taxonomy): domain Eukaryota; kingdom Metazoa; phylum Arthropoda; class Insecta; order Lepidoptera; family Papilionidae; genus Papilio; species Papilio slateri. The sequence continues at coordinate 11,463 of DWTW01000358.1, forward strand.
AATAAAGAAAGCTGTTCAAATACGTATCAAACTAATATACAAGGGAAAAAAATTCTTTCTTGACACGATTGTTGGGCCACCAAAGGTTGGGATGAAAGGAGATTACATGTGTCCGAGATGCGAATGTTAAGATGGATGTGTGATGTGACGAGGATGGATAAAATTAATAATGAGTATATTAGAGGAAGTCTGAAAGCTGCTCCAGTGACAGAGAAGTTGAGGAGCAAGAGGCTAGCGTGGTATGGGCATGTTATGCGAAGGAATGAAGGACATATAACAAAGAAAGTAATGAGAATGAACGTGGATGTTTATAAGGGTAGAGGAAGACCGAAGAAAGCGTAGATGGATTGTGTGAAAGATGACATATGTAAGAAGAGTATGAATTCAGATATGACGACTGATAGAGGGATATGGAAGACAAGTACATACTGTGCCGACCTCATATAGCTGGGAAAAGGGCAGCAGGAAGAAGAGCAGTTAGGGTATGTCGTAAAACTGCGTCCAAAATATTGGTATAATCAGAAGTCAGCTGTTGCACAGATGCTTTAAGTAATTAAATCATAAAAATCCCCCGATCTAATTAAATCATAAAAATCCCCCGATCTAATTAAATCATAAAAATCCCCCGATATAATTAAATAATAAAAAATATGAGCATGTAATAGCGGTATTTATACTTACTACTTACGTTTTGCTTGATGAAAGATATCGTAGGCGATGTTGATGGGTAGCTCTTGTTCATTTGCCTCCTTTAACTAACTAAACTACATTATTTCTCTTACTTAAAAAAACTTATTTAAAAAAAGGAAATATTAGCAAATTTTGCGGTGAAACTTGTTAGGAGAAACGAAAGAGCCACTAATCCCCACTCTGCTACACTTAGCTCTACTTCAGTGGAAGCACTCATCTCTTCTCATAGTTCAACAACATACTATATACTTCGCTTCAAAAGGCGAAGAAGAATTATTATTACATAAGTATCGTATACACTGTGAAATGGGGTAAAATAGCTATGTACGGACTAATACTAAAATATGGACAACGTTATTGCTGGATCTCTTAAAGAATTTTCTACTTGAATGAATATACGGAACACCTGTATAATTTTCGAAAAAAATGTCTAAATCTAAGCGAGTGCCAACAGACTGAAATAGGTAACAGAAATTAAAAAGCTAAAAAAAGAAATCAAATATACAATCGTCAATCTATTATACAATAGGCTTAATTTGAACAATGTTACGCTCTTTTTTCTGTGTATCCAAACGACCAGAGAATGGCATGAAGATAAATGCAACCGAGGTCCATGAACCTCCTTAACACCAAAGAATCTGCGTTGCAGGCATTTAAGGGGTGCGCTCTTTTTTGGAGGACCTTAAGTCGTATCCATTTGAAATCACTGCTCGAAATAAATCCACAACGAAATAAATTACGCAAAAATACAACAAAAGTACTATTATTTAATGGCAACTATCAAGATGGTGTGGATGGAATTTGGAGATATGTCATGTTGAATGTTAGAACTCTCATGGCCCTGTTACTGAGTTTCTTCACCGTTTTTTATTGGGAACACTTCAAAATGATTTTAATATTTGTGAAAATCTGTTAATAAAATAGTCATTCATTGGTCATTCATCAGGATTTGAACGTACAACCTTTTGAGATTGTAATTTACAATTTCTATTTTTAAATATGTTTCTCGAAGATCTACCAGATTTAAAGATGAACGGTGGAAATTGCTTCGACTATTACTTCCTACAGTCTAATCCGGCTTAATTCAGACATTGAAAATTTTTAATTTGCGGTGTCGTTCAATTTCCCCGGCCACGCGAATCTGTCATCAATTATAATGTCAAAGAACGCTTTTGCACCTTCCAGTTGATAAAACTTTCATTAATAATTAATGTTTTTTTTAATGGAAGCGTCAACAAATATATGTTTTGGTGTTGTGGATATTAATGCAATGGTAATTATCCAGCGTCGGATGATTACCATTGCAACTGTCGGCATATGTACGCAATTGTAAACTCATCAGAAGAGGTAGCTGTTGCACAAATCTACCCGAGCGGGTAATTACCTTGCCGAATTCAGGCTTAAAGTAGATGTACTTTTGCTTTTGCGTTTCGTCTATTACGTGGAAGCACTGTGGGGCTCTCCCGTCACTTCTTTCCTTTTTTTTCCTTGGTCACATTCTTTCGCGAAATATCTAGCAGCTCATCCGTATCGTTTAGTATTGCGGGATACTGTAGGGTAACGGTGATCACAAATATCTGGTAGCCTAATAAAAAATCTGGCAATCCAATTGCTCGTTTGTCTTCTATTATAAAATATAATTAATAGTTTTAAAACTAAAAAACATCCTAAGTTCCATTACATAAATATTGTTATTTAAATTTGCACCTAGATGGCGGTACTCATCTTAAAATAAAATTATTTTCCCTCACAATCCTGAAGAGGACTGAAAATAAAGTTATGAAAAATGTACTGTTATCGGTACTTGATACGAGTACAAATTTTTAAGTCAATTGGACGTATATTAATTAGTGAAAAGTACAACGAATGATTTCGATAGCTTATCAAAGCGTGTTAAAAAGTGCAGCATTTTAACAATGCTTATAGCACATTATATTTCTTTATGGTCAAACCACGTCGTTCGAATAGTTAATCAATTTAGTAGCGGCCACAATTCACCAATTAAAGTCTGAATTATTCACAGCACACGGAGCCGTTCGCTAAAGGGGAAATTGTCCCCTTTGTTCACAAATTAGCACCAAAACGCAATAATTAGGTGAGCGTTTAATTTACACCAAATTGCACACGTATTATACACACTGCTTTCATAATATTAGCCAAATATATCCGTCACCGTTTACGTACTCGTAAGTTTTTATAATTCTATTTTTAATTATAAAAATATTTTTTAAAAAAGTTATGATTTTGACAACACGCGAGTGTTCAATACCAGAGCACATAGTTTAAAAAATACGTAATGTTTGATAATATGAAAAAATAAATCAATACATATTATAAAAAAAGTCCTCTCGCCGCATCTGTCTGTTAGAACGCGACAACCCTTAAACTACTAATCATTGCCAAACGGTTTTCAGCAATAGACAAAGTGAGTTCAGGAGGAAGGTTAAGGCAAGTTATTCATTGAGATTTTGAGTAATTTAACTTAGATATGACGATGATTGCTGAAAAAGTAATATATCATTATTATTTTATTAGACATATTCAAAGTTATTTTTATATCTTATAAGAGGGACATAATGAAATTAAGTGTAGAACCTAAAAGTATATATCTTGACTAGGTAAAGATGATCGAGTATAATTTAGTAATCGCATTGAGCTCAGGATAATGACCTTTGGGCAGAGCTCATCCAATTTAAATTGACGCGAGACATAAAATTTGCATTATTATAATCTGTAATAACGTTTACATTATTTTATATTTCCATCATTAAAAAGTTATTTCTAATAGAAATATTTACTAGTGCTCTCTTATCAAACGATTTTCATCGAAAGATATAATGAAATTATTAAGTTTAATAATTTGACAAGCTAATTAAAGACGTTATATTAATATTTACATGGTATATATATGGTATATGGTATATACACACTCTAGTGGACCAGATTGACAATCAAACCCGGTGAATTTGTAAAAGCCTCTTCGAGGCTAATAGTGACAAGTCGGTCACAAAAAAAACAGACTCACAGCTGCCACCGTCGGGTGTGGACGTCTCACAGTGCTACTTGATACTTGCTGTTAATAACAGATGGTTGTTTATTTAGTAAACAAACGCAGAACAAAACACTTCACAAGATTGTGTATCAAGGCATGCAAATAATTTTTTGCATCTTTCAAAGCACACAAGTAATAGTAAATTTCAAAAACCATCATCATACATTACGTATCAATTTCCGGGGAAGAATACGAATACGAATTGGTTAAAAGAAATATTAGTATAATACATTTTTAAATATCAAAGAAGGGGTGGCGTAAGGCAGGTGTTCGGTCGTATAAAAAACTATAACCAAAACCTATTACAGCATGGACTTCGGTCGTACTGTGCCGATCCCACAAAAAGTGAGAAAAGGGCAGGAAGAAGAATTGTTAAATATGGGTGTGTTCTTCTTCTTATTCTCTTCTTATCTTCTCATTCAATGTACTCGTCACAACTTCCACGTACATAAGAAAGATATGTTACGTGCGATTGGTTTCTATCCCTGATAATCCCATTAGAGAAATACGTTCGCACGAACTTTCTTTTATTTACAGGAAACGATTAAAGTTGATGAGTTTTATCTGCACCCATATAGCCGGTGCTCGCCGACTAAAATGCGAAGGTGCAAATAAAAGGCGTAATCTCGACCCCCACTAAAAGCTTTTGCATAATCAGAAATTTTGCTGAATTTGCTGTGAAAGGTGCTTTAACTTTGAATTGGACAATTATTTTTATTAAATAATGTTCTGTTAGTAAGAAAGAAAGAAATTTATTTAACACCACCAAAGAAAAATAAAACGTCGAAGTAAAAAAAAACATAAAAAATTATAAACAGGCTATTATTATATTTATATAGTTAAGCGGTGTAATGTTAAACAGGCGTTCACTCGGCTCCTGCTGCGGTTCCACCGGTTCCACCGGAGCCGAGTGAACGCGTACACTCAACAAAATAATAAGACACAAATATTTAAGACGACATGGCACAAGGAAATGATAAGCTATCATAGCTGCATTATACATATATTTAATTATTTTTTTTGATCAAAAGAAGATAACTTTGTATTTATTTTTAAACGTGTATCTAGATTTTAAGCACCTCTTAACACCGCACCTCACAGTCATTTGACAGTTCCATTAAGAATCCTTCCCGCCGCATTACAAGACAATTCCGAGGCAGTATTGTCGAAAGCATAATTATAGAATATAACATTAAAATATTATTCCTGCCTGTAAAATAAGTACATTGTTTCACTTTGTTTTAGTCCTGATCTATTAGGATAAGAAACAATAAGTTTATTTTAGATTGCGAATAACGCCACCTAGTAGTAGTAATAGTAAATGGAATAACAATCGGCGCTTTACGTAACGGAAATATTAGAAGAGTTTGATCTATTATGAGAAGCAATTTTACAATTCTATTAGACAGTTCTATCCTTTAATCGAGTAAATATGAAATATGGTAATACTTACATGTATTATGTTTTAAGGCGTACGAGGTGATGCAAAACAAACGCATTGTTAAAAAGACAATCAGTGCTCGCTCCCAAATTAAACGTTAATTAAAAACATTTAACTCGCTGTTAAAATTTTATTTGAAATCCAATTAAAGTCCCTATTAAAGTCCCTTATAGAAACGAATGATTTACACACATCGTAAGAATTTAACGACTTGTTCTTCGTATGTGTAACGCGGTTAAAGAAATTGAATCGTGCATTTTCTTTAATAAACTAAATTTTCTTGTACCTTCATAAGTAAGCCTAAGACCAGATTATGGCAGGTTTCGTATCCGTTTTGATGTGTTAGTTTAAAGAATATTTAGATTATATAATTCTTATAACTTATTATTGATATCCCAAATGTGGTTCCAAATTACGGAACAATTTCTTCTGATATAAGCCTATCGTCTTCGGTGTTAATACGAAAATAACCAAATGGTTGTGCCTTTTTATTAAGAGTTCACTC
>DWTW01000359.1:0-17149 GCA_018246275.1 Papilio slateri
TGTGCGCGCGCATCGTAAAAATTTACTCTCATCATTTTTCCCTAACGCGCCAAAAGAAGTATAACTTCAAAAAAATAAAATATAGGCAATTCTAGCCTTTAATTTTTTTTTGATTTTGACCTGGTGATAATAATGCACTACCGCAAGCAACGCTTCCCACCATGGGGCGTGCTATAGGATGTGACTGAAAAGCATTCCATGGTCTGGTCATGATGAAAGTCATCCTTTCATCAGAAGTAAAACGAGGATAATTTATGTTGCAAAATAAACGGCAGCCTTAGTGGGCGACACTTAGACAAACTTGTATCAATCAGATCGGTGACTAATTCAAAAAACTAAGTCAAGAGATCGCACTAAACGGTCTTCTGTCTACCCTTCTGGGAGACCGGCGTGCTTATGAAATGATTTAAAGAAACTATATTAGTTCTAGAACAGTTATAATAATATATAGCTCACTCGTCCGGTGAGGAATAGCGTGGCCGAGTCGTGATCGATGTGTGTCTGCAGGATGGCGGGCGACACGTCGAGGCCGACGGTACACAGCGGCGCGGAGAGATCGCACGCCTTGTACAGCAAGATCTGACGCTCTGATACTCTGAAAACGTTGATATATGCTCAATAACATTGAGTGTTATAAACAGATACGTTATAAATAATATGTAACAGTGGTAGAGCGCGCAACAACAACATCTATTGAGCCCGCAACAACAACATCCGTTGCACGAATGGGTCGGCTCGACCGGTGAAATACCAGCTCCTTCACAGAAGGAGCTGCCGAAGGCCTAAATACTGGTCCTTTTCCATTCCTATTCTTTTATAATATGGAAAGGGTGGGAAGGGAAAGAGGATTTGACGGGGGAGGAGATGGATAGAAAGAGGAAATATCTTTTTTTCTATTTATGCCTTCCTTTGTCCATTAAAAGTAGGCAATGCATCTGCAAATCATTATCTACCTTGTTACAGATGCCTATGGGTAGCGGTCACTTAACATCGGGTGTACCGCTAGCTCGTTTGTCACCTTCTTCTATAGAGGAGAAACGCAGCGTTGCAAGGGAGTTTGAACTGTCTATTGACGCGGAGCTGGTAAACGGAGAAGAGCGGAAGAGCAGTGCGGGGCGGAGTCACCGTGCGGCTCTAGGCTGAGAGCACGCGCTGACTCATTTGAAGCGAGCGGACAGACCCCCCCAAAATGTATGAACCGTAGTATTGGCGTAGCTCTGCTCCAGTTCAATAGACCGACAGACAGACAGTAGTTGGTTCGTAGTAGTCAGAAGGTTGTAGAGAATTCGATATAATAGTTTATTAAACATTATTTGCAGATACGCTTATTTTATATATAAAAATCTCGTGTCACGTTGTTTGTCCGGGATGAACTCCGAAACTACTGCACCGATCATGATGAAATTTGGTCACTATGTGTAATTTTGTCCATCTTAAAATATAGGATAGTTTTTATCTCGATTATTAACCTCAATATTTGTTACTGTAAATTAAATGTTTTAATTATTTAAAAGTTCCATAACTTTCTAACAGATGGCGGTGTAAGTTTCTTGATACATTTCAATATGTTGTCATCCAGGCTGTCGTCACGCGTGTTTGCCGTAATAGATAATTAGTGCTACCCGTGCGAAGGAATTCCGTCACTAGGAATATTTGTTTGATATAATTCTAATTATCTATTAATTAATTAGAATATTCATTGTTTAATAACTAACTTGTCGAATCCAGTAACGACGAGGTGCGTGTCGTTGAGCGCCCACACAATGCGACCGCCGCGGCTGCCCGCCGGCCCCGGCCCGCTCCCGATGGGCTCCGTGGACTCCCGCGGCTTATATATCTGACCACAAATTAAATAAAAGATAAAGCTACACGATTTTGCGCCTTAGAGACTAGTTGGAGTACGTGGAATGTTGTTTAATACATGCATCATGCTTATTTATGCATTACAATATCTCTTATATTATATTTAATATACAAAAGGCCCCATACATTGCTTTAGGATCTAAAATCCTTGACCTCTTTTGTAATGGTGTATTTTTACGATAACCATTACATGAATATTTTACTAAAATAGTCTTTTTACATCATGAAAGATCAAATAGAACTAGTTGCAGGCTTATTCATTCCCACCGTCTCGTATGTAAATCTCAATATTACAAGTTGGCAATAGAAAATATAGCTTTAATTAGTGGATCCAGGAGGATCTAACGGACTGAAGCCGGTAGCAAAATCTTCCGTGACAAGTTTTAAAGTGAACTTGATAATTATTACTCTATTTAAAAAAAATAGCTAGCATTGCACATTGTTGTGCATTAAACTATATAAAATGTGTGCTTTTTTAGTTTTAACTTTGATAAAAACCTTCCCTCGGGGGGTCCAATCTCCACAGCCTCCCCGAACGACAATCCTGGACCCGCGCTACTGGCTTTTACTACATCTGAATTAATAAAATCGTAACGTTCAAAAGCAAAACCTACCCGTATAAGTCCATCTTTGCACAGAGTGGCCAGATACTCCCCGCAAGGCGACCAGTCCAGTGCGAATATCTGATCCGTATGCCCCGTCAGGGTGATGGCGGCTTGAGGGTCAGGCTGCGACAGGTCCCACAGCTTGACGGTCAGGTCGTGCGCGGCCGTGGTCAGCAAGTCAGACGCGGTCGGGTGGAACCGCACTATGTAGATCTTATCGGGGTGAGCGGAGAACGTACGGTTGGGCTCGTTTGTAGATTCCTGTAGACCTGGAATTAAATGTTAGTAGATTTAATATTTTCAGCATGCTTTGTAACAAGTCCTGTAATTCCGATTTGATGGAAAGTAAGAATCCAAATCGGTGAATGAAGCAAATAAAAAGAGAAATCGGTTCACATGCTAAGAGAATTGGAACAAACATAATTAACACTACAATAATCCAGGGTGACGAGGCGAGGATGCCTTTTAGATGGGATAATTTATATTGAAAATTTCTAATACATTAATAATATTAATAGATCTTGTGTGAAACATTTTAATTCTTATGAACACTCAACATTTTGAAAATAACGCTAAACTCTTATTTTAAAATGAAGAACTGCGCTAAATTTTCCCTATTCAAGAGATGCCAACTTACACACGGTACGAAAACTTCCGAGTGAGCGATTTACATACATAGTTATATATGGACAAGATCCCAGGCGCAGTCGTTGAAGGGCGCGGCGTACAGCAGCGGAGCCCCGAAGGTTGGCGGTGAGACTACATACCATTCTCCGGCAGTATCCACTCGCGCAGCATGCCGTCGTCGCAGGCAACCAGCAGGCGCTGTGCACAGAAGGGGTCCCATTCGCAGTCGTTGAGGGGCGCGGTGTGCAGCAGCGCGTGGGGGTGGAGCCCCGAGGGATGGGGGCGGGGCGCCACCGCGGTGGGCGTTGCTCCGCGCGGCAGTTCTACTATCCCCAGGCGGCCGCCACCGCCGCTGATCGGCACCGCGCATCGCACGCCGTTCGCTAGTTTGCAATCACTCACATATATACAAAAGTTATAGTATTGTCTTTTTTGTTGATTTAAAAAGTTGATTAAATATATTATTAAAAAATTGATTAAATATATTAATAAATGTTGAGTTATTTTAATTTTAATTACTCATAGTTTCGAAATAAATATTACAGATAGCCAAGTAGATAGAACTGCATAGAAACATTTGGAGAAACATGTTTTAATATTTAGTATGTTACCGTAGAAACCGTTGCACTCCCCCGATATCTGCCGGCTGATGTTCTTGATGTTCTCGACGTGGGTCGACTTGTGGCCCGGCGTGCCCTTCAGGTGACGGAACTTCGACACCTTGCCTGGAAGTACGTGTTAATAGAATGCTGGACCAAAGTCCGACCACCACGGATGGCAAGGACTTATTTTTATTTAATCCTTGTTTTATATTGAAAATGTTAAATCTTACGACATAAAACATTAACATAACAACAATGTCAAAGGAAGCGCCAATAGCCTAATTGTTAAGGGTGCGGACCGCGAATCATGCACAACATGGTCGTGGGTTCGAATCCGCCATTCGACTATTGTCTGGAACCTTGTAAACTTGGTTAAAGTTTAAAACTTGTTTGGACATGGTTAAAAGAAATATCAGTAAATTATTTTCGATAATCTATTAATATTTCATATATATGCCCGATGAGGGTTGGCGTCAGGCAGGCGGCCGGCTGTAAGAAAAAACTTTAGCCAAAACCTATTACAGTATGGACTGCGGTCTTACTGTGCCGACCCCACATAAAGTGGGAAAAGGGCAGGAAGAAAAAAAACAATGTCAACCATAAACATCGCTATAGAAATATATTTACCAAAAACAGTGGAAGTCCTCTTAGTGGTGACATTGGGCACTGACGATCTCTTCTCCTCGCGATCCGGACTCTTGCGTGACTTCAAAGAATCTCTTCGCCTAAAACAATAAAAGCTTATTTACAAAATAATAAAGGTCATATAAAAATCCTTATCATGGGTTACCAAAGAGAAGTAGCGAATTTACCACCCTTTTTTTTCTATTATGATTTTTGTAGCGAATTTACCACCCTTTTTTTTCTATGGTGATTAAATTTCCCTGTTTTTAGGGGAAACACAAGGTTATGTAAGATCATACTCACTAAAATCTCCTAGGGAGTTGAACGGCAGAGGGCAGAGGGATACCCTAAAGGTACGCACCGAATGAACCAAATGCCTACCTGCCTTGGTACTTCTAGTAGTGAACTGTGAAAACTTATGTAGTGTGAACAGCAAGGATATAGGCATCATAGGGGTGTGACAGAGTGTGGTGAGATAAATTTTAAAAATATGGCAGAATTCGACAAGACTTTGTCTTGTCTTTGTCTTGTATATTTGTACAAATCTTGTATTAACTCTATGCTTGGAGTAATGAACAGCTGTTCGGTGGTTACCTGAGCGGCGCGGGCGAGGGCGGCGCCTCGGACTCCGCGGCCACGCTCACCGACCGCGACTCGTACGCGCGCCGGCGCTCCGCTATCGACTGGTTACCGCTACAAAGCACATTATATACCATTTTTTTTATATTTTTTGTAGCAACAAATAAACTAGTGCTTGACCACAATTCAACCTGCCTTCATTCTACTAATCAAGCGTGTCATTATAGTTTTTCAACAATAAAGACATCATTGAGACAGTATGTAACGCTAATTGCAGAATTAAAGATGGTAAGTGGTGATATGTTCGAAAGACGTTACCAATACAACCTTTTAACTCTTCTCTTGAAGATACGTCATAATTGGACGGAGAAACTGATGCTGGCATCTATTTCCGTCCACTGCTGCCCAAAATGTTAGGCGTTCCGTTGATACATCTCCCTGTCAGTATCCCTGCATCAGCAGTTTAATAGCTAGAATACGACGAGCCCCCGCTAGCTGAGGGCGGTCCCGCGCGGCCCTGTCTCTCGAGACCTCAAACTCTAGTATAAACTAAGTTCTATTAAATTAATTGCAAAGTTAAGTTAAAATTGTGTTATGTGGAAATAAACTCTTGAAAATATTAAGTTTTTGTTTTTTTTATAAAAAAAAGACCTTTTCAAGAGTCCCCGTATTAGTACGATAAACGAATCAAAGAACTTCCTTCCTATAAAATTATGAACAAGAAAGACATATGTAAACTTCTTGCTTCTTGATAAAAAATCATATGTTTTTAAAACCTACTCCATTGTTTCAAACATTTTCCTCCTTTGAGCAGTGCTCGGCGTCTTCGGTCTGTATCCCGAGTCGGACGAGTTCACTTCCTCTTCTAAACTCGTATCCGATTTGCCGTTTGTGTATTCCTCTGTTGAGAATAAAATGTGTTTAGGTTATTTTTAATTATTTAAATAATTTTTATAACCCCCTTTGTAACCATGAGTGATATGATCCTAATCCACTGTGGAACTAAATTTTTTGATGTTTTTCTTTTTAACCCCTTAGAAAAGCATGTTAGTGGAGTTAATACCGTTAAGATGAGATCCTTAAGAAGTATTTTAGGTGTGACTTTGAACGATAGTATTCAAAATGGCGTTGTAAGAAAAAAGTGTGGCTCAAAAGTGGATGTTGTGACTAGAATTGAGAATGGTAAGCTTTGGTGGTTCGGACATGTTGAAAAGATGAATGATAAGAGAGTGACAAGACATGTTCCAAAAGTTAGTGGCGGTGTTGTCAGGGGACGTCCCAGAAGAACTTATATCGATCAGATTGGTGACATACTAAAGAAAGGCGATATAAGGAGTACACGGAACCGACGAGCATGCATGCATAGATGAAGAGAGAAGTGTGCCAAGATCGCATCAAATGAATATCCGTGATCTCTGCCTACCCCTCTTGATTGAGGATGTGAGCGCATATTTATTTAAATACAGCCACCGTAGCTGAATATCTAATCCAAGAGACAAATTCCATAAGAAATGTAGCAAGGATTTTATTTACGGCTCACTATCTGCGACATAGGTGTGGGCAGTTACCTTTAGCGGCAGGCTCGACGTCGCTCGTCGGGGACAGAGACTTCTCTTTCTCCTCGTCCTTGGCGACCGGGGTGGAGGTAGCGGGAGGTACCGACGTGAGACCCGACACCGGTGACGTCACTGAAATAGACAATTATTTTGTTAAACAACTAGTGGTTATTGTATCATCAAGCTAATAAACTGCGAGTCATACGCGATACATACGTGACTTTGATAAAACCATTGGCGTATGTAAAAACGCCTTTTGCCGTTTCAGTAAGTGTCTATTAACTGTAAACTTGTGTAAAAGTAAAGTTAATGTAAACTTATTGGAAACGTGTGTGAGTGCATAGTTAGTGTAAACATGTTTAAGTGTATGTTATTCTAAACTTGTGTAAGTGTATAGTTAGTGTAACTTCCGTAAGTATAGTTAACTATAGTTAGTGTAGTATGTATAATAAATAAACAGTTACTTGAATCAGATTTAGCGACAGCGCCGGGCACGACAGGCACTGAGAACACCTTGTCGAACGAGAACTCCTCGCTGCTTGAATTTGCGGAGAACGGCTTCGGGCCCAGGCGAGGCTGCAATCGTTAACGAATAACATAATTTAAAGGCAAATACAAATTTATTAATTACAATCTGTTCAAGAAACAACACACTTAAAACCGTTCAAAGATAGGTAAACATTTTTAACAAACAAAAAACTCTAAGGCATCTGTCTGTCTCCCACTCCTTGAAAACCGTTAAAAAAATAATAAAAACGAAAATATTTCAAAATAAATCACACATATAACAATCGTGAAATAAATTCAACATATATTAAGATCGAGAAAACATAAATAACAATAATTCAAAACCAATGAAAAAAGTCAAGATTAAATAACAAAATTAATTTAAAAAAAAATCTAAATCAATATATACTACGTATAGAATACCTTATATCCAACAGAAGAAGTAGTGGTTCTTGGTTTAGGTTTGGGAGCTTCGGAATGCTCGTCCATAGAACCGGCTTCGGATATAGAAGACCTGGGTAGTGGCTTCGGGGCTTGGACTGGTACTCCATTTATCATACTGTTACTCCTAGACATAGGACCTTCAGTTGATTCCGTACTATCGGTCTTCTCTAAAGGTCTTTCAGATTCAGCATCAATCTTCTCTATTCTATTAGAATCAGTTTCAGTCTTATCAAAATCTTCTACTTTGTTTTCTAAATAATCATGACCGTTGTCGGTAATTTTCTTATGGAAACCGTTGGTTTCTTTGGTATATTCTTTAGATTCGACCGTTTGTCGCTCCATGCCTTTGATTAAATCTTTAACGTTGACAAAATCAATGCGGTCATCGTCTTTTTGCTCGGGTGGTGCTTGCGGCTTTGGGGACGCAGGTTGTTCTTCAATAAGTTGTGTAACTATCGGCTTGGGTTCCGTTTTCTTCAACGGAGGCATAGCTAATACAGCTTTGACCACTTCTTCTAAGTTCCCTCGGTGTACCTTTCATAAAACATCGTCCATTTAGTTATAAATAATAATATAAATAATTATTAAAAAATTTAATAACCAAAAAGCAATAATAAATATAGATAAGTACATAAAAAAAATCTAAATTACTTACTTTATAAATATTCCACCCAACACAAAACTAAACCACACCATAAAATAAAAAAAAACACAAAACCCCAACTAAAAGTCTGATCCACACAAACAAAAAGGACAATCACATATAATAAAACATGCATATTCATAAATTATATTGTATCAAAAATAATATACAACATATACATATTTAAGCACTAAAAGCCTAGTAATTCAGGAGCTGTCAAAAATAAGGGCTCGTATCAACTTCACTGGAACCACATTCCAGATCGAGTATAATTGTATAGTTAATAGCATTGTTAAAGGTCGACTTCACGGGGCTTATAGTGATGGAGGTAGGCAGATATAACTATTATTACCCACATTTGACAGAGGGCCATATACGACAAGGGGCCCAAACCGGACACCAGGCATAAGAGTAAACAAGTGATTTAAAGGCAAATAAATAATTAAGTATTGAGTTCTTTATATCAATATCATATAAAATTTATGTTAATTTTAGATTTAGCATTTAGGTTCTTTATTTAATATTTTCCACTATTTTACTGTTGTCACATGATAAAAATTAATATACTCTGTCATATTTTAGATAATTATGTAACATAAGTGGCGGATCGAAGATCATTTGGGGGGACTTGAACCCCTGAGGGTTTTAACAAAGTAATAACTGGTAAAAGCAATTTTTTTATCATACAGCAATATTTATCTTTTGATTTTATATAGTTTAAAACATAACAAGGTAGTGTAATGCTGGCTAGAAAAAATAATTAGAATAATTATAATCAAGTTTTATATTTTATCATGGCATAATTCAGATGATGCTCCTTATAAAATCCACCCCTTGAATTCGCCCAGTGTGTGTTTTTTTTTTTCTAAATCGTAAAGAAGAGCTGTGTATTACAAACATTGTATGGGAGAGTGATAGGTGAGGATACATTTTTTGATGGAGAAACGAGCAAGCTGTTCAGACATCCATAACACTCAGAGTTGAAGATGTGTTGCCATCCATCATAGACAAGAAGAGGAGAGGAAGGGGTAGGTAGGGGATGGGAATCCTATCACATTGTAGCATTTAGCACACAATACCTGGTTGCAGTTGTTGTGGTCGGGGTGCAGCGAGATGTTGGGCACTGGCCGGTCCTGCCGGTCGAGCCACATGCCTGCGTTCACGTAAGTCACGGCACCGCTCGTGTCCGGGTATAGGTCCGCGTGATACTCGCGGTAGCTCTGACAATGAACAAATAAAATTACATATAACACAAGAACAACGGATGAGACTTGACTTACACGGTAGGAACACACATAGAATACGTTACCTTCCTGGGCACCTGGTACATGATGGGCACGACGGAGGAGCCGGCCAGCTGCAGAATGCGGTTCACCTCGCCCTCCATCACGCGCAGCGCTCTCTTTGGCACTAGACACGCGCCCTTTGTCTGCTCGCCTGGTAACACATAAATAAGCACTCATTTCTGTAACCCAGGAGGGTAGACAGAGATCTATTTGGCACGGTGTTAACACCCTTCTCTCCCTTCTTGTACCTCCATACATCTCCGCATACATGCCTGTTAAGATATGGGTACCTTCAATATCACAAAATGTTTATAGTTTATATATGATTAGAAGAAATTTAACTGTGCGTAATTAATGCGTACCCTCATATTCCCTCAGTTGATTAAAATATTATACAATTAGAGATAGATAATAAGTGTAAATAATCAATTAATTTATTAATCGACCGCAGCGTAAATATTATTGGCGCTGAGTTGTCCCTTTGCGGTTTTGTTTGCTCCATTGGTTTGATATGGACAGGAATATAAATATCTGAGGTTGGAATGTTTTATTATTTACTAGCGTCCCGCCCCGGCTTCGCACGGGTATTTAAAAAAAATAAAGCCGTGCGGGCCGCTAGTTTTAACGTAAAAAAGTAGTTATTGTGACATAATTGTAATAGTTAGACACATGGTATTGCGGACTTTTTTGTAGATATTGATGATGATGATGTCCTCTATAAAATTGTAGCGCATCACTTTGCTCCATTGTCAATAATTTCCGCAGCGTACGCGATATAACGATTTGTTTTGTATTATTTTCACACGTTGGGTTACATTATCGAAGTTTTCATACGGATCACTAACTTTTTTTAAATATTCTATAGCCTATGTTTATCAGGGATAAGGTAGGATTCGAATGGTGAAAGAGTTTTTCAAATCGGTCGCAGTAGTTTCAGAGCCTTTTCAATGAAAACAATCAAATCTTTACTCTTTATAATATTAGTTTAGACAAAATCATTTGCAAAAGTTTTTTTTCCCTGCGTGGCAATAGGTTTAGGCCTTTTTTTAGGCCAATTCACTATTGGGTACAAAGCAATAAATAAATTTAGCAGCAATTAATTTGACTTACTTTGGCACACTGTGTTTCATATTTTTCTTGATACTTTAGAAACGCAATTTTGATGTGATCTTGCTTTTTAATTTAGTATTAGCTCAGGAATACCTTCCGCTTTTTGATTTTATGGGATTTCAATTGAGATTTTTTTTTGATAGATAAAGTATGGCGATAGGTCACATCCTGTCACATTTGATCCTAATTAACTTAATGAAAACCAAATAGAGATCTTGATGCGTGGTATACATGAATCATCCGCTCTGTTACAGACCCAATTAGGATAGGATTACTCGAGATCTTTTTGTTGTTGATTTGTTAAACAAACCTTAACAAACAATAACAACGCGTGAAACTAATAATGGACGACATTAGGCTTGTCTCTGCTCATAGTTGTTTGCAATAAAAGTCATTAACACTATCATAGTGTAGTATTTCTAGTAAAAGTTAACGGAAAGAAGAAAGATTTAAACTGTCTACAACTAACCAGACCATTATGAACGTGTTTATACATAATTTTAGTTATTTCTTATTTTACCAAAAAGGCAATAGACATGAATGTAAATAAATGTATTTTAAAAATAAAATAAAATACTGAAAATAATCCATATAAAGATAAACATAATTTTATCATCTTTTTTTTATCATCTTTTATCATCTTGAAAGAACAAGATAAAAAGACAAAGGAAATAATCTAAGATTAAAAGCAGATAACGAATGTTTGAACCGTTTTCCAGTTTATTAACAGAGCTAGCTCCTTTCAAATAAATAAGAACTAAAATATAAAAATTTTCCTATAGATAAAAAAATACTTTCAACTTAACACCAGTTATTTGTGAGGTTCGCAATAGTTTCCCATACGAGCTTGACCATTCGCGTAATACGTGAATACCGCCGCGTGATTCTACCACCTTCTCGTACCATTTGTAACAAATATTCAAATCACTCCACTTTTTTACTACATTGTTACAATATGTACGTAATCACAAGTGGCTAAGCCTAACACCAGACATCGGGATCTTTCCAGAGCTGAAAAAAAACCTTTTTAATTTTCGAAAAACTCACTAATGTTTTACCTAACTAGAAACCGGAATCCCGTTACGCAACGGTTCTTTTACGTACGTTTGTTGCGTACTTGAATCGCTAATAAGGTTGGTTTAAGTACTCACCGGAATGTCTCAATCCCTCAATCAAGTAAGGCTCTCGGTCGGTGAGTTCCATATAAAGGATAGTCGTGTCCCCCTTCCCGGCCAGGAAGAGCATGTTGGTGTCGGGGTCGAAGAGCGGCATCAGGATGCCGGTGGAACAGTCCAGTTCCAGAGTCTTCTGGGTCTCAGATAGATTTCTGATGTCGCGTATCATAACTTGACGTAGACGGGCTGAATCAAAGCCTGTTAAAACGTTACAGGATAAAATCCACGGGTTAATAGCCGAGCTACCGACAGAGCTAACTGATTATTGGGGAGGCCGATTCCTAACCCTGGATTAAATCTCAGATAATATACATATAGTGCCGTCATTTCTAATGCGTTATCGTTGATACTCACATCATCAGGATGTGAGTGGGTTCAGAAAAGTATCTATACTTCTGCCTACGCTTTATCAAGATAATGTTGTCAAATAATTTAGATCCCGATATCTTTCGGTTGATACCATTGGCGGATTCAGGAGGGCTATGGTGGCTTAAGCTCCCCTTGCCAAATCAACAGAATTATTCCGTGACATATTTTAAAGTAAACTTGATAAATATAATTTCAATTTATATCTTCGGCCAGCATTACACTACCTTGTTATACAATGTATTAGCGGTAATGTTCCACCCCCTTATGTACAGAGTTAAATAGAGGCCTTAAGTTGGTCAGGTCTCCATGCAGTTTACCAGCATCCATACAAATACATACGCCATAAACTTCGGTTTCATTTTTTTTTACCATTTATATTTTACTATAAGAACTCGGTAGACAACGATAAACCAAATAATGAGCAGTGATCACTACTACTTTACTTTTAATCCTATAAAAATACATGGTCATGATTTATAATCTTTGTACCAACTCACCAGTTGTAAGTATCCGATCATTATCTCCAAGCCACACGACCCTGCTGTCCTTGATATTCTGGTGGCTGTTGGCCACACTGAGCACCGCCTCAGGCGCCCTGGGGTCGAGCACGCGCACCTTCTTGTCCTTGCAAGAAGTAGCCAGAAGACGGCCATCCTTCTTCCATGATGTAGACTGAATCACTTCTGCATGATCCTTGTTCACTATAAAAAGAGATATTAAATCAAAAACAAAACATATTATAAGCTGACCTCACGAATTTCGTGGTGACCCCGATACATCTCTCTGCTTCCTTTATAACTTTACATGTATGAATAGATTATCGTCAAACTGTTGGTACCAACATACAATAAGTTATTTACTTGAATTTGTGAAATTACATAATGTCAAATAAGATATAAGTCTCATTCTTTTTGACAAAAAGATTCTTATTGTAAAAGTTACTGTCATCAACAACAGAAATTCACAGTGATAACGGACTTACTGGATTGTATTAAAACTTACCAAACACTTCCTTCTGTTTTGTTAAATCCCAAAGAGCTAACTCATATCCGGATGCCACATGAATAAGCCCATCTGCTACTGGATGAAAGCCAACATTCTCCACCCTCCGTTGCTTCTGAGAGAGTGTACACTCAGGGGTTGAAAGGGATTCTTTCAAACCTTCCTGAGGGATGTGCCATACTTTAACCTGCAAATGATTGGACAATTTAATAAATGTACTCATTCATTAACTATTATAATTCTGTAAAATTCTGCATCACATAGGATATCTAAAATAATAATGATGATATAATAGAGTAATATAATAAGTCTGTTGTATAATGCATTAGTAACTGCAGGTGGATTTAAAAAAAACACAGAAGGTGGATGCTGTACTTTCTCTGGTGCATAATATTCAGTTTTTATGACATACCAGGCAGAGACAAAGCTCATAGATTACTGCCAACCCATAACTAGACAGAGTCTCACAAAAAAAATGTCAGTCTACTCTATTATATTTACCCACCTCCTATTCAATGTGCTCAATATCTTAAAATACTATTTTTATCCGGTAAGGTACTCATATATAACCTGTTTTAAAAAAATGTAAATCAGTCAGCCACTAGCATAATAGGTCTGGAATAAACAAGATCTTGGCAGGATGCCAAACTGCAAACTGTATATAAAACAAAGTAAAAAAAGTTTGAAAACGGGAACTCTATAAAACATGAAGAGGCACACTTTACTACGCTAGCTAGCATTGGCTTGGAACATTTAAAAAGCCTGCATAGTTAAGTTAATGACCATTTAAGATGAACTGTGGACTACACAGGAATGAAACAGTGCAATTAAGCAAAACTCTCTCTCTCTCTCTCTCGTAGTCATGTAGTACTGTCATTAGTTAATTAATTGGAGAACATTATTTAATTTTTTACTTTAGTAGAAAACACACCACCACGTTTTTTTTTAGCCAAAATAGGGTAGATAGAAAATTTGAATAAAATGAGTAATAGTTAATATAAAAAACCAAAACTCAACTGACCGTAACATAACAGAATACACATAGTTCATAGGAAACGGGATTCTTACGGCTATTGGGCTTTTTAAGCTCTAAAAGCCCGATCATGGTATGAATCCCATTTCTTATGAACTTTATGTTAGAAAAAACCACAAAAGTTTTAAGATATACAACAGTATACTCTGGCAAAAAGATTAATCTAATGACAACCCACTCCAAGCTATATTAAAGCCTAAAGGCTAAAGGTCACAACAGAATGAACATTCATACATATGCGCATAAAAACTTTACCCACCCTCTGGGTCGGTCAGGTAAAAAGGTAAATAATATTCTACTTAATTTATTATTTAATGAATATTTTCAAAGAATAAATTATGATTAGGTTGAATTATTTGGACAAAATGTGACAAGGGTGAATTAACAATTAACACAGTTAAAATGACACCAATCAGTCAATCAAAGATCTTTAAAAAAAATTAAAACAAACTGTGGGCATTTTTTTTTATATCACCAAACAACAAGAAAGTTATGATCCTCACCAGACCATTTACAATACAGTAAAAAGTACAGAAGTATTAGTAGTATTTCCAGACATATGGGGAAATTTATGCCTTAAGTATCTCATATACTATGACGGAATGATTGCATTAAAATAGAGTGATAAGGGAAAAGTATGGCTTAAAAGTGGATGTAGTGACGAGAACTGAAAGAGGTATATTTAGGCTCAGGCATGTTGAAAGGATTAATGAAGAAAGAGTACAAGACAAATCCATGTTCCAAAAGTGTGTGGCAGTGTTGGCATGTTCAATGAAAACTTATATTGATCAGATTAGTGATATACTAAAGAAAGGCAATATAAGGAGTACATGTAACCAATGAGCATGTGTGTGTACATGTATGGATGTAGGAGAAGCAAGAAGTGTGCCAGGATCATGCCAAATGGAAATCCATAATCTCTGCTTATCCCTCTGCATTAGGTGAGCGCATACTTATTTTATTTATTCCCTGATATATGTATGTACACTGTAGAACCTTAATAATAATCTAAATATGATAGAATTTTGATTAAATTGTACTATAACAAAAAGTTATTGGATAAATTTATGGAGCCTAAAATAACTATCATTTTTTAACAAACAAGATAAAGGTAGTTACTTTTATCAGTTGAAAGTCTACCCATTTGTCATAGAATTTTAGGTATAATCAGTGTTAAGCTTTAAAACTTTATTTAGACTTCAGTTGCAAGGAACACTTAAATAATTGTGTATCAACAATATTGTTCTTGATTGGTAATCAATCATATTAACATATTGCCATGGAGAATAATTAAATGTCCAATTTTACCCTTTAGTAAACAAGTAAAAATTATAAATGTTAATTAGAAATACTTTCTAAAACATAACAGGCCACACACAACTGTGATAATTAAAAATAAATCAATTAGTCAGTAGCTGAAATATAATTAGAAACACAGATAACATTGTATGCTTCATGCAACAAGTAGGACATTGCTATTTGAGAGGCAATAAAATAGAATGTTCTCTTACCAATGAGTCTTGTGAGCCAGTGAGAAGAAGTCCATCATGGAATGGGGAAAATTCCATATCTGTTATTGTATCAGAATGTGCATGGAGTAAAGGCATTGTCTTACTCTTTCTCCCGCAATCATCTAAAGGCAGCACAGCCATGCTTGATCCAACATGTTCCCAGTTGAATGCCATAAAAGCAGCGGAGGCACAAATATTGTTTCCATATGTTTGATATGATCCCACACAAACGTCTCGTATGCATGCCTCAGGCTTAGGCACGATCGGTGCCGCATTCTTATATTTAGATGCCTTAAAACGCCAGGCCATCTTCAGCCACTTTATAAAAACTTATCAGTCTTCTAAATTTGGAATGAAAGCCTTTAGCTAAATACAAGATATTCTGAAAATTCAAAAGCAAAATAAATCTCGACATTCGTGAAGTAAAACGGGTCAATGTTTCTTTAGGCGGCTTAATTATAACATTTCATGAATACATTAACGATACACAAACACTGAACATAATACGCAAAAAATATATACTAAATAATACACGTCAACTAGATTATTAAATGTTAAACTAATAATAAAAGCTTTTATTCATATAAAAATTGTCTTTATCACACGTACACAAAATAAAAATATTAAAGACACTTTGTTTTGAATAGTACAGCAGCAGAGGCCGGAAATGTATCAAACTATTGATTACTTTGAAGCACCACAGTAAAATTTAATTTATAATTCTTAGCAATCGAGTAGTAACCGGTTGCCGCTTCATACTTACAGAATCAAGTAAAAATATCAACAAGATTTTTTATTTCCGCTAGACACTCCCCCTAAACGTCGGCCATTTCAATTGAAGCGGCATTTAGTGTCGATCGATAAAACAACCTACCTACGTGATGTGTCACTCAACGAGATAAAATCGAGTCGAACTGTAACGTCAAAATGTTATCGATATTATATTTTATTTATTTACGATTTCTGTGTACCTTTTCGTGAAAAACTGTTTAGTGGTATTAACAGATTTTTAAAATTGATTTCTAAAATTAGGAAAAGCTTAAGATTGGTTTATACATAGATAGTGACTATTTATTGTTTCATTCTTATTGGGTAGCCATAAATGAAACATTTAATAGACACTCAAACACTAACGTTATTAATTTTTCCTATAACTAAACCAATTCTATAACTTGTTTTTTTTTTCAAATTATAAACTTATAAATCAATAACTTATGAGAGCGGCGGGGTATAGAACTTTGTGGAGATCATTTGGAGAGGCCTACGTTGAGTCATGGACGACTATCGGCTGAAAATAAAAAAGAAATAATTTATTAGATAAATATTTTAGAAATGTTATAATAAACGGCAATATGTATTGCGTATATATAAATATTTGTCACTAAAAACATACACGATGCCGGGACAAGTTTTATCTCTAACCAGTTTAATTCCATGGCCAAAGAAAATGGACCGCTTTGTTAACTTGTTTTTAACTTCCAGGCAATTACAATTCGTATACTTACCTTAAGAGTTAAGCTGGTTTTGGCCTTGCAATTAAAGCATTTTTAAAATGTCACCTGCTGCAGCAGATATTGTAAACTAAGTTTTAAAGAAGAAATACTTATATTTAT